>CM038678.1:653685360-653879291 GCA_021605205.1 Aegilops longissima | reverse complement strand
CCCTCCGATGCCCATCTTCTGCTATATGAAGTCTTTCGTCCGAAGAAAAATCATAGGCAAGCTTTCGGGACGAGACTCCACTGCCAAAGGCGGAACCTTGGCGGAACCAATCTAGGGCTCCGGCAGAGCTGTTCTGCCGGGGACACTTCCCTCCGGGAGGGGGAAATCATCGCCATCGTCATCACCAACGCTCCATCAACATCTTCACCAGCACCATCTCCTCTCAAACCCTAGTTCCTCTCTTGTATCCAATTGTTGTCTCTAAGTCTGGGATTGGTACCTGTAGGTTGCTAGTAGTGTTGATTACTCCTTGTAGTTAATGCTAGTTGGTTTATTTGGTGGAAGATCATATGTTCAGATCCTATATGCATATTAATACTCCTCTGATTATGAACATGAATATGCTTTGTGAGTAGTTGCGTTTGTTCCTGAGGAGATGGGAGAAGTCTTGCTATTAGTAGTCATGTGAATTTGGTATTCGATGATGTATGTTGTCTATCCTCTAGTGGTGTTATGTGAACGTCGACTACATGACACTTCGCCATTATTTGGGCCTAGAGGAAGGCATTGGGAAGTAATAAGTAGATGATGGGTTGCTAGAGTGATAGAAGCTTAAACCCTAGTTTATGCGTTGCTTCGTAAGGGGCTGATTTGGATACACATGTTTCATGCTATGGTTAGGTTTACCTTAATACTTCTTTTGTAGTTGCGGATGCTTGCAATAGGGGTTAATCATAATTGGGATTCTTGTCCAAGTATGGGCAGCACCCAAGCAACGGTCCACCCACATATCAAATTATCAAAGTACCTAACGTGAATCATATGAACGTGATGAAAACTAGCTTGACGATAATTCCCATGTGTCCTCGGGAGCGCTTTTCTCTATATAAGAGTTTGTCCAGGCTTGTCCTTTGATACAAAAAGGATTGGGCCACCTTGCTGCACTTTATTTACTTTTGCTACTTGTTGCTCGTTACCAATTATCTTATCACAAAACTATCTGTTACCTATAATTTCAGTGCTTGCAGAGAATACCTTGCTGAAAACCGCTTATCATTTCCTTTTGCTCCTCGTTGGGTTCGACACTATTACTTATCGAAAGGACTACGATAGATCCCCTATACTTGTGGGTCATCAAGAATCTTTTCTGGCGCCGTTGCCGGGGAGTGAAGCGCCTTCGGGAGGTGGAATTTGGTAAGGAAAAATATATATAGTGTGCTGAAATTTACTGTCGCTTGTTACTATGGAAAGTAATCCTCTGAGGGGCTTGTTCGGGGTATCTTCACCCCGACCAGTAGAGAAAAGAGTTGCTCCTCAACCTACTGAACCTACTGAAAATGAAAATGTCTACTTTGATATTCCTTCGGGTATGTTGGAAAAACTGCTAGCTAATCCTTTTGCAGGAGATGGAACAATGCATCCTGATGAGCACCTAATATATGTGGATGAAGTTTGTGGATTATTTAAGCTTGCAGGTATACCCGATGATGTTATTAAGAAGAAGGTCTTCCCTTTATCTTTGAAGGGATATGCATTGACATGGTATAGGCTATGTGATGATATGGGATCATGGAACTACAAACGATTGAAATTGGAATTTCATCAGAAGTTTTGTCCTATGCATCTTGTTCATCGCGATCGCAATTATATATATAATTTTTTGCCTTGCGAAGGAGAAAGCATCACTAAAGCTTGGGGGAGGCTTAAATCAATGTTATATTCATGCCCCAACCATGAGCTCCCAAGAGAGATAATTATTCAAAAAATTTATGCTCGCCTTTCTGATAATAATCGCACCATGCTCGGTACTTCTTGTGATGGCTCTATTATGATGAAGACTATTGAATTCAAATGGGATTGGAATGAATTAAACGCAACTCTGAAGATTGGGACCTCGACGAAGGTAAGGAGTCAGGTATGAAACCTAAGTTTGATTGTGTTAAATCTTTTATGGATACCGATGTTTTCTGTAAATTTAGCACTAAATATGGACTTGACTCTGAGATAGTAGCTTCTTTCTGTGAATCTTTTGCTTCTTATGTTGATCTCCCTAAGGAGAAGTGGTTTAAATATCACCCTCCCATAGAAGTCAAAGTAGCTGCACCTATTGAAGTTGAAGAAAACAATATCACTTATAATGATCCAATTGTTCCTACTGCTTATGTTGAGAAACCACCTTTTCCTGTTAGGATAAAAGATCATGCTAAAGCTTCAACTGTGGTTCGTAAAAGAAATATTAGAACCTATACACCTCCTGATCAAGTTAAAGTTGAACCTAATATTGTTATTGTTAAAGATCTCTTGGCTGATAATATTGATGGGCATGTTATTCATTTCTGTGATGAAACTGCTAGAATTGCCAAACCTTGTGCTAAAGATAAACATAGACCTGCGGTAGGCATGCCTGTTATTTCAGTTAAAATAGGAGATCATCGTAATCATGGCTTATGTGATATGGGTGCTAGTGCTAGTGCAATACCTATTGACTTATACAAAGAAATTATGCATGATATTGCACCTACTGAGTTAGAAGATATTGATGTCACAATTAAACTCGCCAATAGAGATACTATTTCACCCATGGGAATTGTTAGAGATGTTGAAGTCTTGTGTGGGAAAACTAAATATCCTGCTGATTTTCTTGTTCTTGGTTCCCCACAAGTTAGCTTTTGTCCCATTATATTTGGTAGACCCTTCTTAAACACTGTTAATGCTAAGATAGATTGCGAAAATGATGTTGTTACTATTGGTCTAGTTGATATGTCTCATGAGTTTAATTTTTCTAAATTTAGTAGACAACACCGTGAAGAGGAATTGCCTAGTAAAGATGAAATTATTGGTCTTCCTTCCATTGTCGTACCTCCTAGTGATCCTTTAGAACAATATTTGCTAGACCATGAAAATGATATGTTTATGAATGAAAGAAGGAAATAGATGAAGTATTCTTTAAACAGAACCTATCTCGAAACACAATTTGCTGTTGAAACTTAGGGATCCTCCTCCACCCAAGGGTGATCCGTGTTTGAGCTCAAACCGTTACTCGATACTCTTAAATATGCTCATCTTGATGAGAAGAAGATATATCCGGTTATTATTAGTGCTAACCTTTCAGAGCATGAAGAAGAGAGATTATTGAAAACTCTGAAGAAGCACCGTGCTGCTATTGGATATACTCTAGATGATCTTAAGGGCATTAGTCCCACTCTATGTCAACATAAAATAAATTTGGAGAAAGATGCCAAACCAGTTCGTGATCACCAACGACGGCTGAATCCTAAGATGAAAGAAGTGGTAAGAAATGAAATACTAAAGCTTCTTGAGGCAGG
The DNA here is from genome assembly GCA_021605205.1 of Aegilops longissima. Lineage (NCBI taxonomy): Eukaryota > Viridiplantae > Streptophyta > Magnoliopsida > Poales > Poaceae > Aegilops > Aegilops longissima. The sequence goes on along the minus strand of CM038678.1, from coordinate 653,875,965 downwards.
TATTATTTATCCCGTTGCTGATAGTCAGTGGGTAAGTCCTGTCCATTGTATCCCTAAGAAGGGAGGTATTACTGTCGTTCCTAATGATAAAGATGAATTGATTCCGCAATGAATTATTACAGGTTATAGAATGGTAATTGATTTCTGCAAATTAAATAAAGCTACAAAAAAGATCATTACCCCTTACCTTTCATCGATCAAATGCTAGAAAGATTATCCAAACATACACATTTTTGCTTTCTAGATGGTTACTCTGGTTTCTCTCAAATACCTGTGTCAGCCGATGATCAATCAAAGACCACTTTTACTTGCCCTTTCGGTTCTTTTGCTTATAGACTTATGCCTTTTGGTTTATGTAATGCACCTGCTACATTTCGAAGATGCATGATGGCTATATTCTCTGACTTTTGTGAAAAGATTTGTGAGGTTTTTATGGACAATTTCTCCGTTAATGGATCCTATTTTGATGATTGCTTGAGCAACCTTGATCGAGTTTTGCAGAGATGTGAATAAACTAATCTTGTCTTGAACTGGGAAAGGTGCCACTTTATGGTTAATGAAGGTATATTCTTGGAGCATAAATTTTCGGAAAGAGGTATTGAAGTTGATAAAGCCAAGGTTAATGCTATTGGGAAGATGCCATGTCCCAAGGACATCAAAGGTATAAGAAGTTTCCTTGGTCATGCTGGTTTTTATAGGAGGTTCATTAAGGACTTCTCCAAAATTTCTCGGCCTCTGACTAATTTATTGCAAAAAGATATACCATTTGTTTTTGATGATGATTGTGTAGAAGCATTTGAAATACTTAAGAAAGCATTGATTTCTGCACCTATTGTTCAGCCACCTGATTGGAATTTACCCTTTGAAATTATGTGTGATGCCAGTGACTATGCTGTAGGTGCTGTTCTAGGGCAAAGAGTTGATAAGAAATTAAATTTTATTCAATATGCTAGTAAAACTCTAGACAATGCTCAGAGAAATTATGCTACTACTGAAAAAGAATTCTTAGCAGTTGTATTTGCTTGTGATAAGTTCAGACCTTACATTGTTGATTCTAAAGTAACTATTCACACCGATCATGCTGCTATTAAATATCTTATGGAAAAGAAAGATGCTAAACCTAGACTTATTAGATGGGTTCTCTTGTTACAAGAATTTGATTTGCATATTATTGATAGAAAGGGAGCTGAGAATCCCGTTGCAGACAACTTGTCTAGGTTAGAAAATATTCTTGATGACCCACTACCTATTGATGATAGCTTTCCTGATGAACAATTAAATGTCATAAATGCTTCTCGTACTACTGCATGGTATGCTGATTATGCTAATTACATTTTTGCTAAATTTATACCACCTAGTTTCACATACCAACAAAAGAAAAAGTTTTTCTATGATTTGAGACATTACTTCTGGGATGACCCACACCTTTATAAAGAAGGAGTAGATGGTGTTATTAGACGTTGTGTACCTGAGCATGAACAGGAACAGATCCTACGCAAGTGTCACTCCGAAGCTTATGGAGGACACCACACTGGAGACAGAACTGCACATAAGGTATTGCAATCCGGTTTTTATTGGCCTACTCTCTTCAAGGATGCCCGTAAATTTGTTTTATCTTGCGATGAATGTCAAAGAATTGGTAATATTAGTAGACGTCAGAAATGCCTATGAACTATTCACTTGTTATTGAACCTTTTGATGTTTGGGGCTTTGATTATATGGGACCTTTTCCTACCTCCAATGGATACACACATATTTTAGTTGTTGTTGATTACGTTACTAAGTGGGTAGAAGCTATTCCAACTAGTAGTGCTGATCATAACACTTCTATTAAGATGCTTAAAGAAGTTATTTTCCCGAGGTTTGGAGTCCCTAGATATTTAATGACTGATGGAGGTTCACATTTTATTCAGGGAGCTTTCCGTAAAATGCTTGCTAAGTATGATGTTAATCATAGAATTGCATCTCCTTATCACCCAGAGTCTAGTGGTCAAGTAGAATTGAGCAATAGAGAGCTAAAATTAATCTTGCAAAAGACTGTTAATAGATCTAGAAAGAATTGGTCCAATAAACTTGATGATGCATTATGGGCCTATAGAACTGCATATAAAAATCCTATGGGTATGTCTCCATATAAAATGGTTTATGGAAAAGCATGTCACTTACCTCTCGAACTAGAACATAAGGCTTATTGGGCTAGTAAAGAGCTCAATTATGATTTCAAGCTTGCCGGTGAGAAGAGGTTATTTGACATAAGCTCACTTGATGAATGGAGAACCCAAGCCTATGAGAATGCCAAATTGTTTAAAGAAAAAGTTAGAAGATGGCATGACAAAAGGATACAAAAGCGTGAGTTTAATGTAGGTGATTATGTATTGCTATACAACTCTCGTTTAAGATTTTTTGCAGGAAAACTTCTCGCTAAATGGGAAGGCCCTTACGTTAACGAGGAGGTCCATCGTTCCGGTGCCATAAAAATCAACAACTTCGAAGGCACAAATCCGAAGGTGGTGAATGGTCAAAGAATCAAACATTATATATCAGGTAATCCCATAAATGTTGGAACCAATGGTGTCGGGGAAGCTGATCGTGGCCCACGAACACCTGTGGGACCTGGGTCCCTTGTGGTTTAGAGGGGGGCAGAGATTGCACAAAGAGCGGAGCGAGGCGATGCACACGAGCAGATTTACCCAGCTTCGGAGCTCTCCGGAGAGATAATACTCCTACTGCTGCTTTGTGGATTATATTGTGTTCTTGCTAGGGAGCAATGAGGGCTACAAAACCTAGCTCGGGTGTATGTATGAGTCGAATGAACTAAGCTGGAGCTGAACCGAACCGAACCCTTTCTACGTTGCACTTGGGCCTCCTTTTATAGGCACAAGGGGTCACCACATGTGGCAAGTAGACAAGGGTAAGATAGTAAAAACAGAGGTTGGTACACCGCTTTGTACAAAGTGTCTGATGATCTATACCTAACTCGACAGCAAGGGACAAGAGTCATAAATGCCCGCCTCGATCGCTGAACAAAGGTAACAGGACCGTCAAGCGCGCCTCCGTTTGCCATGATGGTAGCTTGTCAGCGCCGCTTATCGCTGCTTCCCGCTGGCTGCACAGCCCGTCGACACGCGTGCTTGGGAGAGCCCCATGGCGACACGTTGGCGGATGAGCTGGAGCGGAGATGAAGAGAGGTCACTTGCCGCGGCGAGCACCTTGCCGCGGCAAGGTTCTTGTCGCGCTCGGGAGCTTATCGCTCACCAAGCCTTCCCGGCAAGCTCCTCTTGCCGGGGCCTTGTTTCCTTCGTGCCCTGAGTGGCCTTCCCGACAAGCTCCTCTTGCCGGGGCCTTGATTACTTTGTTCTTGAATGGCTCCAAAGGAGCCGCTGAGGATCTTGGCGGTCATCAGGCCAGCCCTACCACGGGGTGCTGCAACTGCCCGTGCACGAGTTCGGGGTGCTAGGGGTACCCCTACTCTAGTACACCGACAGGAGCCCCCGGGCCTGGGCCACACATGGCGCCAAGCTCTGTTGGGCCAGGCCCAAAACAGTGCATGGGCACGCGTGGTCTTGATTACGCCGTTACTCGCCTTGGACCCACCACGCCTCCCACGAACGTCACGCACCGGACGTGGCGTCGTGGGGGAGATCGTGGGGCTTTCTTTAATGGGAAAAATCGGAACGCCCATCCCCTCTCCCCTTTATAAGCAGGGGGAACAGGGGCAGGACGCCCACTTGCCCTTGCTGTCACATCAGAAAACCCCCATCGCCTCCCCCTTTCTTCTCGAGCCCAAAGAGAGCGACGCTCCGCCCCCTCCATTTCCACCGGTGCCACCAACGCCTTCGACTTCCTCCACCACCTCTCCCCATGGCTCCGAAGGCCGACAAGGGAAAAGGCGTGAAATCGGCCGAGGCGCAGCGGCTCATGGGCGCCATGGAAGGAGCGGGCCTCTTCGACCTCGCTGACAGAAGGAGCTGCGGAGCTGTACTATCTCTTCGGTCGACAGAGACCAGGCGCACCTGCGCACGAGAGTCATCTCCGCCGCCACATCCAAGAAGGTTTCCATCGGGTACCCTTCTTGGCTTTCCATCGCGGGCTCTGCCCGCCCTTTTCTGAATTTTTCTGTGATGTCATGAACACATATGGCCTCCGCCTCCTTGATTTCACCCCCAATGCCGTCCTCACCTTGGCTGTTTTCGCACACCTCTGCGAGAACTTTGTCGGGGTCCACCCAAATGTAGCACTCTTCCGCCATTACTTCATGCCCCGCGTAGAGAGAGGAGAGCCGCTTGTCGGGGGGATTGCATGGGTCTCTAGGATCGGCAAGAAGGAAGCGTATCTTGACGGAGAGTTGCGTAGCAAGTGGGAGGAGTGGAGAGCTGACTGGTGTTGGATCTTAGAAGAGGAGCCACAGCCTTTCACCGCCCTGCGCCGAACTCCCATAGTGCGCGGCAATGACTGGAGTAACTTGGCGCCGGAGGACGACAAGTTGAAGATTGCCGTGACTAGGATTTTGCGTCTCCGGCAAGCAGGTCTTACCGTAGGAGCAGTTGGCGCGGACTTCCTTCGCCACCGCATTGTGCCCTTGCAGGAAAGGAGGAGGCCTGCTTGGGAATTCCAGGATGCGGCGGACATCATGAGGCTGCGCCCGGGTCTGAACTGGAATTTTACTACCTTGGAGCTGGAAGGCATGCTGCGGGAGTTGTTCAAGCCTGATGCGGATCACCCCGAGTGGTGTATGTTGCCGAGGGGAGTCGTGCCCTTGTGCAACAACTCGCCGCTTGACAGGCATCCGCGATGATGCCGTGCCAGCGATTCCCATGGAATCGCTCCAACTTGGCAGAGCCCGCCGACGACGCGCTCAGCAGTTCTTAGACAACTTGGTGGAGGTGCCGATCCGCGCCGACGAGCAGAGGCGGCTCACCCGCGACACCACCAATCAGGAGATGGCGCGCATCGCCACAAGGTTGGAGGAGGCGGCAGAAGCTTCCGCCGCCGGCGTGTTTGGGTTCACCGCCGAGGAGGCGGAAACAGTCGAGGCGGCAAGCCTTGCCGACCGAGAAGAGCTTGTCGGTGAGGAGGAACAGGCCGAGCCTGACGTCAATCCGGAAGAGCCGGCCAGTGGCGCTTCCCCTCCGCCGTCAAGCAGCTTGCCGCAGGAGGAGCCCGTGGCCCCGCCAAGGAGACGCCTCCGCGAGATAGGAGAAGTGGCGGGGCGGCAGACGGCCCAGCAGCCGCCTCGTCGCCCGACGCGCTCCACCGCGGCAAGCACTGCTGCCGCGGGAGCGCCTCCTACAGCCACAGCAATGGGAGCGGGGTCTTCTGGAGTTGCGGCCCCTGCATCCGCCAAGCGTCCGAGGGAATCTTCTCCTCCAATTGCCGCGCCGGGCGGACTTGATCTCTCCGCCTCAGCCCGAGGAAGAAGAGGAAGAGTAAGATCTTGTCGCTGCTACTTGCAACACTTCAATTTATTGCTTTTCTTATATCGGTGGCTTCACTCAACCTTCTCCTTCTTCGGACACTAGCTCGAGGGCGTCGAAGAGGCCAAGACCCGGTGGTTGTCGTCTCAGATGATTCCCACGTGGCGGCTGTGGGGCACGTCTCGATTCCCTTGCCGGACCCGGCAACCCTTCAACAGAGCAGCCCCCAGCCCAGCCCCCAGCGTAAGTGTTTGGTTTACTTCTCATGGTTAGGTGTGCTTGGGTGCTTCTCCGTCACTGACATCTGGTTTGAAGTTTTTCTTGTCGGGCCACCGGACTTGCAGCAGCTCACGAGTGAACGCAGGGCAACCTACCGCGCACGGTAAATCGCCTGGTTCCCCTGGCGCATGCATGTCGACAGTGGGCCCGGCACGTTGGTCGGATTGACGACGCGCTTCTCTTCGGCGCTCGAAACGGGTTCGAGCGTCTTCTTCTTGCCGTTCTCAAAGAACTTGGCGCTTGTCGCGATGAGCTCGCGGATCCGACGATGCTGTGGAGTCGCTGTCGAGGTGGATTCGGCGAGTCGGCGATCTTGGCCTTCGGGAAGGGGAGTGTACGGTGGCTGCACCCCCGCAAGTCTCGTTGCCATCGGCTCGTGCCTTGTCGCCTTGCCATGGCTGCGAGGCGCTTGGTTGCCGCGGGACGTCGCCGTTGGCAAAGCCGATGAGGCTCTGGATTGTGGCCCTCCATTCGTCGACCTTGTCAGCCGTTGGAGGGTAGTCTAGAAGTAGCTGGGCTCTCGCCAAGGCTTCTGCTAGTGTGGTGGGTGGCAATGGCATACGTAGCTAGGAACGGGAGGTGCTCGGACTCCTAACCAAGTTAGGAGGAGCAGCATCCCGCCCAAGCGACCGTACTCCACCCGTACCGGCATGCTGGTGCGCATGCGAGTCTCGAGGGCCTCTGGATCCCCCAGCTTGGCCTTGATCCAACGAGCGTATGGTGCCGCGAGCATCATGACGCTGTCGGTCCCGCGCCTCCTGAGAAGGACGCGGTGCGGACTCGGACGCCGACGCCTGCGCTGCCTTGTCCTTGGACCTGGCGGCGTTGTGAACTCTCTCGACGACGCCCGTTCCTCCGCCAGCGTTTCCCCCACCACCTGACAGCTCCGGTGGTGGTGGGTTCGACGCGGACGACTCTGCTGCTGCCGAAGACTTCTTCTTCGGCGCCATGTTGACGAAGATGTTGATGAAGAAACTGCTCGTGTGAACGCCGGATCGGGTTCACACAGCCTCGACGCCCCCTACCTGGCGCGCCAAAGATGTCGGGGAAGCTGATCGTGGCCCACGAACACCTATGGGACCTGGGTCCCTTGTGGTTCAGAGGGGGGCGGAGATTGCACAAAGAGCGGATCGAGGCGATGCACACGAGCAGATTTACCCAGCTTCGGAGCTCTCCGGAGAGATAATACTCCTACTGCTGCTTTGTGGATTATATTGTGTTCTTGCTAGGGAGCAATGAGGGCTACAAAACCTAGCTCGGGTGTATGTATGAGTCGAATGAACTAAGCTGGAGCTGAATCAACCGAACCCTTTCACGCTGCACTTGGGCCTCCTTTTATAGGCACAAGGGGTCACCACATGTGGCAAGTAGACAAGGGTAAGATAGTAAAACAGAGGTTGGTACACCGCTTTGTACAAAGGTCAAGATGATCTATACCTAACTCGACGGCAAGGGACAAGAGTCATAAATGCCCGTCTCGATCGCTGAACAAAGGTAACAGGACCGTCAAGTGCGCTCTGCTTGCCACGATGGTAGCTTGTCAGCGCCGCTTATCGCTGCTCCCCGCTGGCTGCACAGCCCGTCGACACGCGTGCTTGGGAGAGCCCCATGGCGACACGTTGGCGGATGAGCTGGAGCGGAGATGAAGAGAGGTCACTTGTCATGGGCGAGCACCTTGCCGCGGCAAGGTTCTTGTCGCTCGGAGCTTATCGCTCACCAAGCCTTCCCGGCAAGCTCCTCTTGCCGGGCCTTGTTTCTTCGTGCCTGAGTGGCCTTCCCGACAAGCTCCTCTTGCCGGGGCCTTGATTACTTTGTTCTTGAATGGCTCCAAAGGAGCCGCTGAGGATCTTGGCGGTCATCAGGCCAGCCCTGCCACGGGGTGCTGCAACTGCCCGTGCACGAGTTCAGGGTGCTAGGGGTACCCCTACTCTAGTACACCGACAAATGGTATTGAAATCGTAACCCCGGAGGAATACATAAGGGATACTTTCCGGAACGTTTCAGACTCCGAAAAGGAATAGGTATGTGGTAGGTAAGTAAACCGACTCCAAAACAGTTCTAATGGCATTTTTTCTCTGTTTTGGAATATTTAGAAAAATAGAAAAATAAGAAGCAGTCCGGGAAGGGCACGAGGGCTCCACGAGGGTGGAGGGTGCGCCCTACCCCCCTGGGCGCGCTCCCTGCCTCGTGAGCACCTCGTGCGCTTTCCGGACTCCGTTTTCTTGCATGATACGTATTTTGGTCGGTAAAAATTCATTATATAATCTCCCGAAAGTTTTCACTCCTGTATCATGCAATTATCCTCTGTTTGTGTTTCGAGCTGTTGCTGCTGCAGATTAGAGCAAGATGTCTTCTCAAGAGTCAGTCGGGGAGAGCCGGGTGTCTCATCCGGCATCGAGATCAAGGACAAACAACGATGTTGACCACTTTGGCCAGCAACGGAGGAAGAGATGGAGGCTGATTTGAAGAGGATATAGGCCATGGAGGAGGACCAAGACGACACTTCTCATCTCCGAGCTGGATTCACGATGGGGGAACTACAGAGCTCGGCTATTCCAAACTCGGTTGTCTCATCCGGCATCGAGATCAAGGACAAACAGGGATGTTGACCACTTTGGGCCAGCAACGGAGGAAGAGATGGAGGCTGATTTGAAGAGGATAGAGGCCATGGAGGAGGACCAAGACGACACTTCTCGTCTCCGAGCTGGATTCACGATGGGGGAACTACAGAGCTCGGTTATCCCTTCCAATGTTAGATTTCTTTCTTACAGGAATATGAAAAGGCGTGTTACTTGTTCCCCCGCAGCTATGCAACACCCACTAGTGCAGAACCGGGCAATAGCACCGGTTCGTAAGGCCCTTTAGTGCCGGTTCAACAACCGGCACTAAAGTGTGGTCACTAAAGGCCCCCCCTTTAGTACCGTTCAGCATGAACCGGTGCTAAAGGCCAACCACGTGGCACGAGGCAGCTCCGGGGGCAGGGAGCCCTTTAGTACCGGTTGGTAACACCAACCAGTACTAAATGTTTGTGGGTTTTTGTTTTATTTTTTATTTTTCAATTAAATTTGTGTTATCAATTTAATTTAGGATTGTTTTACGTTATAGTGAGTTGTAGTGGTCAACATCATCATCATCATCATCGCATATTAATAAATAAATAAACTTTAGCTAGCTAAAATCATCATAGTCGCCATTATAGTTACCACTACTATTTAATCATCATAGTCATTACCGCTAGCTATCTAATCACCAACATAATCATCGAGTTCACTTTGTAATGAAGCAAAGATTTCATCGAGTTCAACATAATCATCACCAACATCAAGTTCGGACAATACGGACAAGTACTAATTAATTAAGAGCATGAACTAGCTACTCCTGTTGCTCCCTCTCGTAGAATAGCATAGAACATGTATAGCTCTCCATCTTCATCATATCGAGCATGCAGATGAATCTGTCTCCTAATCTTGGGTTGCGCTTCTCCTTGCTGCCCCTAGTACTTCTCTGCGATCGTTTACAATTTTGCTCCAATCTTTCACTATTAAGCATTCTTCGCTTTCAGAAATCCTGAATGCACTCATGTGTAATGTAGGAAATCTTGGTCATAAGCTAACCATTTACATGCGACCTTTTGTCTCGATCCACTGAGGCACAACTGTCATCGGAAGTCCCTGTTGATGAAAGAACATCGTATAGTAATTAATATACTAAGAAATGAAAGTTTAGCTTCAAAAATAATGTATGCAAAGATGCACTAATTAAGGACAAATAGTTAAAATCTTACCATCTTTCGATTATAGATGTGACCGTAGTTCAATACGATCACCATTGGTCGCACGTTTTGAGTACTAACATTTCTAAGTTCAGGAAAAAAAATTGTCTTGACAGTATTAAGATCCTCAAGCCATGAAACATAATGACTTATCTCCTCGCAGTTTTGTTGAGCCCCGGGGCAGTAGTAGGTCCTGTCTACCAAGCGCCGGACATATTTGCTTGAACCGAAATAAGCTGACAATACAAATTAGTTGTCAACTATTTTTGAATAAACTGTATCAAAGACATAAACATATGCATGCATGGTTGAGAAAAACTCACATAATGGTAGAACTGGAGGCGTTTGCACATCAACCCAGATGTCTATATTACCTTCAATATCATCTTCCGGACGAATATCAAAGGTGATAACCATATCAGGCTCAAATGCATAAGCCTTGCATAGTGCTTGCCAAATTTTACATTCAAAATGGGTGTATGTGTCTCCATTATATAATTTGACGTTGAAAGTATACCCATGCTCCGTCTTCAAGTAAACTCTCTTTACCTCTATATCATCTATAGCACTAAAACCTATCTTATCCAAGACAAAAATTCTTGCATGGCAGGGGATGCGCTAGTAGAATAGTGAAAATTTAAAATTATAAGTTGAAGCAAATGAAGAATAAGTCAAGCTTTAAAATTATAAGTTGAAGCAAATGAAGCATATGTTTTGCATTCAAATAATAATTGCCGTTGTGACTTACTATATCCACTTCGAATGTCTCATTCAGCTTGATGCTGAGGCGCCTACCATCAACAAGGAAATTTCTGTCGCACAGGCCGCGCTGGTCTTCACAGTGTTCGCACATAATGAAATCTTTTTCGTCGTCAGATGACATTTCCTATATGTTCATATAGGTGAAACATTAAACACTTATTACTATCTAACATTAATTAATATCTAGCCAATTCAAATATATAGCTAACTATATTCATCTCTAACAATTGACATTACTATTAATTATTCAACTAGTTCAAATCTCAAATACCTAAATAAACTAGTTCGACAGTTTTCTTACTAAAATAAACTAGTTCTATTAATTATTCAACTAGTTCAAATATCATATACCTAAATAAACTAGTTCGACAATTTTCTTACTAAAAATAAACAAGTTATATTAATTATTCAACTAGTTCAAATCTCAAATACCTAAATAAACTAGTTCGACAATTTTCTTACTAAAATAAACTAGTTATATTAATTATTCAACTAGTTCAAATCTCATATACCTAAATAAACTAGTTCGACAATTTTCTTGCTAAAATAAACTAGTTATATTAATTATTCAACTAGTTCAAATCTCACATACCTAGCTAATTAATATCTAATTAAATTTTCTAAAAAACAGAAAACAGAAAACAGAAAATAAGTAAAAAAATGTGTGTGTGTGTGTATGTGTGTAGTATGTGTATATGTGTATATATACGTGTGTATATGTGTATGTGTGTGTACGCAGCCCGTCGCTGCTGCCCGTCTGTGAAAGCGGGGCGCCGGCGACTGATCGGGGCGGCGGCATACGGGGGGGCGCCGCCAGACGGGCGGGGCGCGAGAAACGACTGGGACATGGTGGACGACGATTTAACGGCGGCGGCGTTCGAGGCGGCGGCGCGAGACGCAACGACGACGGGCGGCGGCGGGGACAGCAACGACGACGACGGACGACGGGCGACGGGCGGCGACGACGGGATCGAGCAGCGCGGCGATGTCGCGAGAGGTTGGAGACGAAGTGGGGAGATGTAACTGAAATTTTCGTAAGTGCTATATATATAGGATGGGCCTTTAGTACCGGTTGGAGCCACCAACCGGTACTAAAGGCCAACTTTGGCCAGGCCAAGAGGCGGAAGAGCAGGCCTTTAGTACGGTTAGTGGCACCAACCGGTACTAAAGGTGATTTTAATACAGTTGGAGCCACCAACCGGTACTAAAGGCCTCGCGCTGCCACCCCAAAGTTTAGTCCCACCTCGCCGGGCGAAGGGCAGCCGCACTAGTTTATAAACCCAGCCGCTGCTACCTTTTTGAACTCCTCTATATAGCAGGCTTGTGGGCCTAAATTCTGCGCGCTGCCCTGTGATTCTGCTGGGCCTTTAAGGCCTGTAATTGCACGCCCGTGGCCTAGCAGGCCCACAGGGCAGGGCCCCAATTTTTTTATAGTTTTTTTTCTTTTCTTCTTTATTTTCTTCTATTTATTTCTGCGTAGTTTTTTGTATAGTTTTTTCTTTTCTGTTATATTTATTTTCTTCTATTTATTTGTGAGTAGTTTTTCATCTAGTTTGCCAAAATTCAACATTTTGTAGTGATTTTCAATTTCACGGTCATTTTATATAGTTTTTTCTTTTCAGCTATAGTTTTTTTCTGCTATTTTTCTTTTCTGCTATTTTTCTTTTCTCGCAAAACTTGATGGTCAAAGTCTGGAGTTATAACCAAAGTTTAAAAAAACGCCGACGTGCAATTAGTTTTTGCCATAATAAGAAGAAGTCCGGAGTTGTAATAAGTTATTAAAAATAAAATGAGGTGCAATGCTCGTTAATTTGCTTCAAGCCTTTCGGAATAGTGTAAACTGCACTGCGCATAGCTCCGTGCAGTCTACCATATTCCTGAAGGCTTGAAGCTAAGCAACGTGAGCATTGAGCATCGTCTTCATCGTCTCTGCACTCAGGGCTTATAAACCGCTCCTAGTCCCTCTCTCTTCGCGAGGTGGGACTAAAAAACAGCTTACTAAGAAACTGTAGTACTGGTTCATCCATGAACCGGTACTAAAGGTGCTCGTGGGGCCCCAGCCTTACCTGACACAACCTCATTAGTACCAGTTCATGGCACGAACCGGTGCTAAAGGTTCGCCACGAGCCGGTACTAAACAGCTCCTCCCGCCTAGCAGTTGGAACCGGTACTTAAGAGCTCCTCCCGCCTAGCAGTTGAATGGTGCATACAGAATGCACAAAAAGTCTGGAGTTGTAATAAGTTTAAAAAATGAAATGCTTTTGTAACAGATGAGTTTAATTTCGTCATAAACCTGAATACTTCGAAAGAGATTATCCAGTTTGTAAACGAAGTGCATCCAGTTTTTGCCGTAACCCTCTCTACTTTTTTGAACATGATATGTGGGTGAAATGATGATACCATGCCAAGTTTCAACTTTTTCAGCGTTCATTTGTAATGCTTTTCAATTTCCAGGTCATTGAGTTCTCAAAACAAATCATTAAATGCATGAAAAATAGCAAATGAAGGCATAAACGGTTGGAAGTTGATGGCATCGCTTTGAATGGTGCATACTGAACGCAAAAAATATAAGAGCATTTAGATCATGATCTTATATTTCTTTACAGTCTAAATTGTCAATATGATCTTATAACATCAAAAATACTTTGATCATCAATGATCTTTGTGTGTACAATCTGAATTGTCAATATGAGTCATCAACGATTTATAAACCGATGAAGACTCATATTGCGGCCACAAATTCTACACATAGAGTTCAATGAAGACCAAGTGCTTGTGATAGTTTGAGAAATAACATATTTAAGGTGGTAAAAGGCTTGTTAGGGGAGCGAGGTGGGACTAAAAACAGCTTACCATAACCTCATTAGTACCGGTTCGTGGTACGAACCGCACTAAATGGTGATGGTGGGGCCATAGCTGACCGCAGTGACACAGCCTCTTTAGTACCGGTTCGTGGCATGAACCGGTACTAAAGGTTCGCCACGAACCGGTGCTATTGATCGCCGCCATGAACCGGCACTAGTGTACACATTAGTGCCGGCTGAAATTCAAACCGGCACTATTGTGCTTCACATTTGACCCTTTTTCTACTAGTGACCCTTGGGTGCAAGGAGCTTTGGCCGCTACAGGAAAGCTTCGTAAGGAGATAATGGATCTCAAGCAGCAACTCAATAAGCTCGAAGAAGAGAATCGTATCCTGAGGAGTATCATCGCCAAGAGTATCACACCAACACCTCCGAAGGAGATATAACCACATGGGTATGGGCACTCCCCTTGGCAACTGCCAAGCTTGGGGGAGGTTCCCCGGTATCGTATCACCATCACATCCCTATCTTTACCATTTTTCTTAATTCGATCCTTTTAGTAGTATCTTGATCTAGTAGAATAAAGTTTTAGTATGATTTAGTTTTGAGTTTTGCTTTATGATCCCTTTATGTAATCAAGTCTGTGAGCTATATATAATAAAGATTAATGTTGAGTCAAGGGCTTGATTATTTTTCCATGATCTTGAGTGAATAAAAGAAAGAGGAAAGAATAAAAAGAAACAAAGATATCATATTGATCTTATGGAGAGTAATGACTTCACATAGAAAGAGTATGATGATTAAAAGTTGTCTAGAGTTGACAAACATAGCTTTGGTCATCGTTGCAATTAATAGGAAGTAATAAAGAAAGAGAGGTTTCACATATAAATATACTATCTTGGACATCTTTTATGATTGTGAGCACTCATCAAAATATGACATGCTAAAGAGTTGATGTTGGACAAGGAAGACAACATAATGGGTTATGTTTTCTTATATCTGAAATAAAGTATATTGTTATGGATCATCCAACATGTTGAGCTTGCCTTTCCCCCTCATGCTAGCCAAATTCTTTGCACCAAGTAGAGATACTACTTGTGCTTCCAAAAACCCTTAAACCCAATTTTGCCATGAGAGTCCACCATATCTACCTATGGATTGAGTAAGATCCTTCAAGTAAGTTGTCATCGGTGCAAGCAATAAAAATTGCTCTCTAAATATGTATGATTGATTAGTGTGGAGGAAATAAGCTTTATACGATCTTGTGATGTGGAAAAATAAAGGCGACTGACTGCATAATAAAGGTCCATATCACAAGTGGCAATATAATGTGACGTTCTTCCGCATTAAGATTTTTTGCATCCAACTCTGAAAACGCATGACAACCTCTGCTTCCCTCTGCGAAGGGCCTATCTTTTACATTTATCTCTTACCCTTATGCAAGAGTCATGGTGATCTTCACCTTTCCTTTTTATATTTAATCCTTTGGCAAGCACCGTGTGTTGGAAAGATCCAGACATATATATCTAATTGGATGTAAGTTAGCATGAACTATTATTGTTGACATTACCCTTGAGGTAAAAGGTTGGGAGGCGAAACTATAAGCCCCTATCTTTCTCTGTGTCTAATTAAAATTCTGTAACCACAAGTATTGCGTGAGTGTTAGCAATTGTGAAAGACTAAATGATAGTTCAGTATGTGGACTTGCTGAAAAGCTCTGACATAGACTCTTTCTTATGTTATGATAAATTGCAATTGCTTCAATGACTGAGATTATAGTTTGTTAGTTCTCAATAAAGTTTCTGATTCATACTTTGCATTGTAAATAGATTATTACTTGAGCATAAGAAATCATATGACAATATCCATATATGTTGCTATTATGAGAATAATCATGATGCCCTCATGTCCGTATTTTATTTTATCGACACCTCTACCTCTAAATATGTGGACATAATTATCATTATTGGCTTCCGCTTGAGGACAAGCGAGGTCTAAGCTTGGGGGAGTTGATACGTCAATTTTGCATCATGCTTTTATATCGGTATTTATTGCATTATGGGCTGTTATTACACATTATGTCACAACACTTATGCCTATTCTCTCTTATTTTACAAGGTTTACATAAGGAGGGAGAATGCCGGCAACTGGAATTCTGGGCTAGAAAAGGAGCAAATATTAGAGACCTATTCTGCACAACTCCGAAAGTCCTGAAACTCCATGAAAGTCATTTTTGAAAATAATAAAAAATACTGAGCGGAAGAAATACAAGTGGGGGCCCACACCCTGGCCACGAGGGTGGGGGCGCGCCCTACCCCCCTGGGCGCGCCCCCTAACTTGTGGGCCCCCTGTTGGCCCTCCGATGCCCATCTTCTGCTATATGAAGTCTTTCATCCGAAGAAAATCATAAGCAAGCTTTCGGGACCTCGGGACGAGACTCCGCCGCCACGAGGCGGAACCTTGGCGGAACCAATCTAGGGCTCCGACAGAGCTGTTCTGCCGGGGACACTTCCCTCTGGGAGGGGGAAATCATCGCCATCGTCATCACAAATGCTCCTCTCATCGGGAGAGGGCAATCTCCATCAACATCTTCACCAGCACCATCTTCTCTCAAACCCTAGTTCCTCTCTTGTATCCAATTCTTGTCTCTAAGTCTGGGATTGGTACCTGTAGGTTGCTAGTAGTGTTGATTACTCCTTGTAGTTGATGCTAGTTGGTTTATTTGGTGGAATATCATATGTTCAGATCCTATATGCATATTAATACTCCTCTGATTATGAACATGAATATGCTTTGTGAGTAGTTATGTTTGTTCCTGAGGACATGCCCTACAAAAAAAATACACTTCCGTGATGATACGTGTTTGTCATAGTAGGTCGCGTTTTTTGTCATGCATGTACATCCATGAAAAATTTATGACAGAATCAAGATAGTCATACCTATGCTGTCGTAGAAGTGTTCGATGACATTACCAAAATTATCATCACGGAAGTGTCCACTTCCATGACGATAAATCGTGCGTCACAGAAGTGCTTTCGTCAAGGGTGACTGACACGTGGCATCCACCGTAACGGAACGCTGTTAAGCTATTGGGTCGGGTTTTTGATCCGATAACCCATTAACAGCCCCGACCAATGGGGATTTTCCACGTGTAAAATCATCATTGGCTGGAGGAAACACGTGTCGGCTCATCGTTGGGACAGATGTCATCCACTCTTTGGACAGAAGGCGCCTATGATACGTCGACACGTGGCACGGCCAATCAAGTTTAAATGGGCCGGCCCAACTAAAGGCCCACAAAATTTGGCGGCCCATAATGGGTCGGCCCAGTTAAAGGCCCACGAGATTTTGCGGACTATAATGGGCTGGCCCAGCTAAAGGCCCACAAGATTTCGCAGGCCATAATAGGCCGGCCCAGGTAAAGGCCCACAAGATTTTTGTGTGCCATAATGGGCCGGCCCTGGTAACGGCCCACAAAGTTCTTGCGGATCATAATGGGTCGGCCCAGCTAAAGGCCCAGGAGATTTCGCCGACATTAATGGGCCGGCCCAGCTGTAGGCCCACAAGATTTTGAGGACCCTAGTAGGCCGGCCCATTAACTGGCTGCCATGTTTTGGGCCAAATGCCGGCCCATAATTGATCCGGTCCATTAATGGCCTGCCATGTTCCGGGCCTAGTAATGGCCCATATAAGATCCGGCCCGTTAAATGCCTCCCACTTTCTGGGCCAAATCACGGCCCAGATCAGGTCCGGCCCTTTAAGAGGCTTTGGGCTCAATTATGGCCCATATCAGATTCGGCCCGTTGACTGGACGCTATGCTTTTGGGCCCACTTGCTAAAGGCCCATTTAGTAATTCGGCCTGATATTAGTTTCGGCCTGTTAAGGGCCCATTTAACATTTCGGCCTGTTAAAAGCCCATTATATAGTTGGGCCTAACTACGGCCCGGTTTGCATCCGGCCTGCTCGCAACCGATATCTGATTGGGCCAAACAAGGACCGAGACAACTTTGGCCTGTTAAAAGCCCGTGAATTGATTCGCACAATCATGGGCCGGGGTCCATTTCGGGCTGCCGCCGGCCCGTGAGCTATTCGGCACGCTTCAGGCCCAGCCTACTTCCCAGCCTCCTAAAAGCCCATTGAGTTTTCTTGCGAAAAGAGGGTCGGGGGTTACTCGGCCTATTAAAGGCCCGAATCTACAAGTGGGCTAGTTTGATGGGGCCCATGATGCGGACCATACATCATGATTGCATGACGGCCCGATTATGTACCGTAATTTTACGGTTTGGCCGGTTTACTACGAAGACATGATATATATACAGTAAAATAACTGCAGCATCGTGAATAAGAGAAAACCTGGACTATACAATAAAGAAATTACGGCATATTACATCCACTGGGCATCAAAGTTCGCCACTATGATAATAAAGCACAAGCAGACAGCAGATTATATACACTGGGCATCAAAGATCGCCACCAGTGCAAATAAACACGCCGACAAAATAATATACAAAACCGACATCACTTCAATAGAGTTCAAGAAAGGTTAGCCCTGCTGGGGAGCTGCAGCGCAAGCAGCTGAGCAAGATGATGAGACTACGCTTGTTCAACACTTATATCTTCCTCATTCTGAAAGATAAACAAGCAGACAGATGACAGGTTTTGCACATAAAAGTATCAAGTCTTGACAATTCATCTTCTCGATTGAATAAAGTGACACAGTTTAAAATTGCATTAACACAATATGGTATTGTTCAGGTCAAGACATGGCAGGAATTGACATTGTGAAGGAGTTGGCAGCTTCACGACACCACTGGATTACAGATCAAGAACTCATTAGTATCAATGGTTAGTGTGCTCTCAATTTATCCCATTTCAGATTGGCAAATAAAGAGGCGGTTTAAATAATAGTAGAATGATATGACATTGTTCATAGTTAAGACATTGCAGAATATGACATTGTGCTGTAGTGGGTAGGTTCACCACACCACCGGATTACGGATGAAGAATGAAGCATACATGCAAAGTGCAAAAGAAGATCACTTGCTCAGATAGTTTAATTTACATGGTATGAGGAAGGAACTTGGTTGTACAACTAAAACTTAAATTGAGAAGGACAAACTTTTGTTTATGAACTACATAATAAACTTTAAACATGCAATTTGATGCAAACACCAAAATAAACAGCTGTTGCAGTCATGCCTAACCAAATATACACAACAAAGTTTGAAGGCTTGAGAAGGACAAACTTACATTACTGGTGAAGACAGGATCTATAAAGCCCTTGTCCATGCTGATGGGGGGGGGGGGGGCAATTCAAGAAGTTTAGCACATAATGTTCTTCATAAGCATTGCCTTTATTCTACATTTTCTTAAGAGTTAATATAGATGTGATAATATACGAAAAAATGGAGAATATTTAAGATAAGATGAAGAGTGATGCTACATAACCAAGTAGCTATAAATGTATGTGCAGCGATACAGGCAAGAGTAAATATAGATCTGATGTGTAGAAAATGGAGGGCAAAGGAAAATAAGCTGCAGAGTGATGGTACATGAACAACTACCTGTCAATATAAGTACACTGATAAAGGACAGCCTGTACTTACAAGAACAATGCAGAGCTAAAAAAATTCATTGGTATTGGATGTATTCTACACTAATGTAACCATTCATACAGATCAGATAATTTGGAGCGAACAATTGATAAGCAAGCTATCATGCATACTGCTGTCGCATTATGAACCAGGTATGTATGCAAGTACAGTGATACAGGACAACAGGTGCTAACAAGAGCAAAGCAGCGGGCAGCATATTTGCGATATCCTGTCGTTATTTTCAAACCGGAATTCTTCTTCGAGCTGATTTCCTGCAAAAAAGATTCGTAAGGCACATGCGGAAAAGTAGAAGTTCAAATTGTCATGTGATTTCATAGACAGTACCTCATCCTGGGAACGAGACCAGTGCATAACAAGGTTTTTCCATTCAATGTCTTCTAAATTTAGCACAAGAGACTTCACCGGAAATTGGTTTATAGACTTGCCATCAAAGTGTGATTTCCTCAGGTAACACCGATACTGCTGCAATGCTTCCTTGAAAATCACAAGCAAGCTTTTCTCGTCATGACTATCCAGATTGACCCTCACCTAGTTACAACAATGTAATGTAAATCATTGATGTGTTCGATCAGCAGAAAACAGGAAAACAATAACCATGAATAATAGCACTTACACGTAAGTTGGACAGGAAGATGTGAAAATGGTGTTTGTCTTCACTATAATCTTCCCGTGATGGGAATATATGCACGTAGTCCCTAAAAACATTGAAAGCATTGTCTTTTAAACTGGGAATAAATGGAATGGGGTTCCAATCTGCAGGAATTGGCCGTCTCTGCAGTTGGGATAGGTCTTCGGCCGGTGGACTTGCTATACTTTTTGCTGGAGTGGGATTTTTCTGTGGTACGGCTGGTGCTATGGCAAATGAAATCGGTATATCTTTTGCTTTGGAGTGCAGGTCCTGTGTGGTGGGGCTAGTGGTGTGGCCGTGAAGTATGGGTACAATCTGCTGGAGTCGGTCCTATGTTTTGTGTCACTGGTTGTACAGCCAATATAAGTGGGGCGCTGTCTGATTTCTCCGGGACCACCACGTTTTTCAAGGACTTTGCTGGTGCTCCTTCAGGTTCGGCAATCACCCTCTTACTTTTTGATGTCTGATGCACAAGAACATCATTTGAGTGGAAAGACATGGTATGACGACAGATGGAATATGTATTGATAATGGATGGGCATAGCATCTCGAGTTATATGATGAGTAAACTAAGCTGATGGTGGTGCAACAAAGTAGAAGAAATGCAAGACAACATATGCAAGATACGCGCAATCAATAAAACCTTGCCAAATTAGAACAGGCACCTTGATGGGTGAACAGGACATGCCATCTGCCTTTGACTCCTCGAGGTTAGAAAGTGGAACTGGCTTGAAAATACGGTGTTGTATTGCCGCTAGTAATTGAAAGCCTATCGATCGCGTACAGGCCAGCACTATCGAACAAGGTAAAGAAGAGCAAGCAGATTTTGGATAATAAAATGTTGGTTGCGCAGTGCCCACACATGATGAACCAGAGCGCATTAAGAATGCAACTCCCAGCTGTCTCTCGACCATTTCAGGCGGTTGGATGAAGATCCTATGTCTCCTAACCCTTCTTCTTCCTCGTCTGGATTCTTCCCATCTGAACACCAAGACGGGCCGCCGGGCCGACCACCGCCCCCACCGCTGTGTTCCTCCGCCACCCCCAACCCCCACCCGCGTCGAGTTTTCTTCGTTCGGCGAGGCCCCACAACCACCCGAGCCCCTTGGATTGTACCGGCGAACTCCGGCAAGCTCTGAAAAATCGACTGACCCAATTTTGAAATTTAGTCTACTGTGATTTAACTAGTGTGGAATATAAAAGGGGAAAACCATAAGCATTGGGAGTATAGTGTTGAGCGTGCCATGGCGGATCTGAAGGTGCAAACCGGACAAAGGCAACTTCACAACAAAGACAAGAAATCAGAGTAAAGCAGTGGTGATCTATTTTCTTGCTGCGATAAATAAGTTGAGCAGATACGAAAGAGTACCACCTCTGGTGCGGCGCCGTGTACGCATCTGGTGAGAATTTTACGGTGTTGCGGTAGCGATGGTTGTCGGCGGCGTGGAAGCAGATCTAGGAGGCTAGACGGTGGCGGCGGGGCACGGTGGACGAGACGGTCGTAGGAGCGGCGCCGGCAAGGGGGACGACGGCGGGGATGAAGAGAGAGGACGAGATGCAAGGATCCCGGTCCGAAGGCGTGGATGAGAGAGGTCGATCTCTTGTAATGGACGGGGGCGTCGGGTATCAGCTCCGGCATGGTGGAGGAGGACGGCGGTGCATGGGGTGGCGGACGGCGGCGGACGGAGGAGGGTGGGGGTGGAGAGGGTGTTTTGGCGCCCACGGAGTACGAATGGGGAAAAGGGAGGTAGAGAGGAAGGGGGGGGGGACCATGTAGTCAGGTCGCGCTTGTCTCAAATGCGAGGAAATTTACAAACTTAGCCCCCGTTTCAAATTTCTACTACATGACAGCAACATTAGTCGGTTGGGGATAGGACGGTAATCTCGCATACACCGAATATTTGCCGACAAGAGTTTGTTTTTGGCGCCCACCATGTATGAATATGAATCGGGGAGGGAATCGATTTCGGCTGACGGCACACTGTGTTTTGGCGCCCACTATGTATGAATCCGGGTGAGAGGCGGTTACGTCATGTTTGGGTGAAATTACAAACTTACCCCTATCGAAACCTATAGAAATCCAGCAGATAGGCTTTGCGCGGCAGGGATAGGCAGTAGTGATTTCCATCTCGCGGATTTTGGTTTTGGGTGGTTACTGTGACTTTCCCCGCTTCGTTCAAATTTTGCACAATGCACGTTTACCGTGCCAACTCAATTCGAATCCCGTTTGTATTCTACTATTTTTTTTCGGGCGGGATCCATTTTCAATTGGAATTACATTCTATATACATCATTTTTTTACATATATACTTTCAAAAGCACAACACCATTTATACATAAATATGGTTTACAAATGGCATGATCTCAGATTCATAAGGTTGTATCCATCAATTTGGATTTTCAAATATTTGAAACCACTTTATGTTGAAATCCAATGTATGCATTCCTCGCTAACTGTCTCCAATTAATGTGTGTTTCATGCGGGTTTTTTTAACTTCTCAAACATGTATAATGTGTTTCACACACGCAACATATAGTGTAATCCCGTTTAGACACTAATTGCATATAAACCATGCATTGTTTGTAATTGAAGAATCTATGGATCACCAATATTTATAAACTATATAACATTACACGTGTGCCCAAATTCAAATGAATATGCATGTTTGATACACCAATTTGCGTTATGATATTATCGATGTCGTGATCTCCAGTTTAAATATTTGAATCCCCTTTAATCCAGATATTCATCTCATATAGCTATCACTCATGCTTATATAGGACTATCTCTCTAGACCTATACGTGTTCATCATCTCTGAGGCATCTCTCGTGCTACCTGTATGTCGACAATGATCTTTTATCTTCGTAACACACTGACGGTACTCTCTCCATCGACCTTCATCACTCTATCTCTCTCTAAGTATATCTCGCTCCCTGCCATGTGTCTCTAGCTATGATTCTCCATGTGGAATCTCTTTCTCTCACACAAACACAAAACTTTGTCTCCCGGGGTCTCATTTCTCTCAACTATTCCCATGTGTGCCACTCGCACACCCCTCATAAAGAGATGTCTTTCGCTCCTTAGATATGAGAACCTATGACTCTTCCTCTTCAATATCTCTTTCTCACACACAAACACAAACTCTGTCTCCCAGGGTCTCATATTTTTCCATTGTTCTCTTGTATGTCGCTCAAACACACCCTCTCTCCCTAGAGATATCTTGCGTTCCCTCATATGTCTCTCTAGCTATCACTCTCGTTGTGAAATATCTTTCTCTCTCGCAGACACAAAACTCCGTCTCTCTGTCGCTCAAACACACCCTCTTTCGCTCTGATATTTGTTTGTATGTGACTCACATGCACCCTCTCTCTATCTCTCTCACACCCAAACACATAACCCAGCCTTTTGATCCACTCGACTCCTATCTCTAGCGCACACTAGCTAGCATCTTTATCTTTCTATCTATCTGTTTCTCCATCAACCTTCTTTCTCGCCCTCACTCTTGATTCCTATCACGCACACTACATATGTTTCTCTCTACATGCATGCAGTCAAGTGCCCTCTCACACACTTATATAACTTCACCCTTTGAACCACCCGACGGTCATCTCCGACACCCAAACTAACGGATGTCTCTCTAGCTAGCATCTCCATCTCTGTATCTATCTGTAGTTTCTCCGTCAACATTTCTTTCTCGCACAGTCTTGCTTCCTATCACCCACACTATATATGTCTATCCATACATATGCATTTATAGGTTGATCTCTTTTGCAGAATCGTTGCGCCTCACTCCCTCTGCTCGCCATAGATGCATGCTTCAGCCCACGCCACTATCTCTTAAAGACAAAAACACATGCTCAATTTTTGGGCCTTCTTCCCTGCATTCTCACTTGCATGCATATTGTCATACCGATCCGTCTCTCCCATGTCGTTGATCTTATGACTTATGTCTTCTTTCTTTTATCTCGATCATGCGTGCGCGCACACACAAAGATCTCACACATGCACGTTCAAGGTCTCTATGTCTCCATACATAGTTAATTACCCTCAATCCTAACGCCACACCGAATCGTTCTCCTCTTTTGTGCACATAACTTCCACCTGGATGGGCAAAACACACACTCACACTTAACAATCTCCTTCTAGCTACCCCCCCCCCCTGCCCCGCACGCCTCTCACTCTTCCCCTATATCCTCGAAACCAATAAGACCATCCCTTTGTTTAATTCCCGCCTACATGCACCATCGATATATAGTAGTCTTCCGTGGTGTCTCTCGAACAAACACGTTCTCTCGATGTCGACTCCTCTCACGCGCACGCACCTTCTCTTCCCTCCTACGGGCATTTTCTCTCTCGCACCCCATCGTTGGTGGCATCTGCCATAGACATCACCTCTCTATGATGAAGCCATGCACACTTAAATTACATCTGCCACAGAGGACACCGGGACACACACACGCGCGTGCGCACACACACACACACACACCCCCCCCCCCCCCACACACACACACACTTAGACTCCATCTCTCTCTCTCTAACACACACACACACACAAACTAAGACTCCATCTCTCTCTCTCCTCTCTCTCTCTCACTCTCTCTCTCTCTCACACACACACACACACCACACACACACTAAGACTCCATCCCACACACACATGCTCTAGGCGGAGCATTTGTTCCTACCACCCTTCATCCAACCTTACCCGTATGATAAACAATCACCTTTATTTACTTGCATAACATGGACAGATTCCACTTTACTTTAGTAGTCAGCAAACTTATCAACTGTATACCCTTATAAAAAACGAGTTGGCGATGATGGTGTGCCTGCCATCTTGTAATAAAGACTGTATGATCTGACGGATAGGAAGCAAACTATGATAATTTTACAAAATATACCCGCACCTCTCTCCACATCATTATCTCCCGCAACCTCATTGCTCGGCAATTAAAAAAGGAATAAGTCTCTGGAACAACCTAGCATGCATGGTGGCCGCCACCGCCGGCGCGCGCCCATCCCCATGCCTCCGCCCATTCGACCACCACCACCACCACGCCACTCCTCCTCGCCTTATCTCCCATCTTTCATTTTTTCGATGACATTCTCGAGATACCAGTTTTCCGATAAAATTCTCGAGATATCATTAGTTTTACACATGGGATTACTCCTGCATGGGTCAATCACAACAGGTGTTCTGTAAAAAAATGCATATTGATGTTCCGTGCAATGCACGAGAATCTTGCTTGTAATTATATAACGCAAATCACGAGCAGGAAGTGACATTTTTTTGACACAACCACGTTAACATGGCCACGTAAATCACGAGCAGGAAGGAGAAGGGAAGTGGGATGTGGAGTAACGTTTTTTACCACAATTTCTTAGGAAACTGAGTGCAATAATTGAGTAGTTTTGCAAACTACCATTACTACTACACCTGAAACGGTTCAAAACCTATACTCCCTTGCCAGCGTGCACTTCCCGCGTGAAACGGTCAGCGTCGCCTGGAGCGTCAGTGCCGCATTAATGCCCGGCCAGAGCGGAGGCGACCTATCACTCGCGCTGGCTTTGAAGTGGCGCGACGGTCGAGAGAGCGCCGCTTCCCGGTGCACGTGACTGCTCTGCGTCGAGACTGTCCATAGGCCCTGTTTGGATCCATGGGTTAGAGTTAGTTTGAGCTAGTTGGGGCTCAAATAGCCCTAAAGTATCCAAGCATGAGGGTTTAAATTGGAGCAAGTTGCACCGAACCCACCAAAAAAAACTATCCTACCCAAGAGGTGCTAACTGGAGATAGTTCTCATTGGGACCACTGAAAAATCACTTTTCTCTCTCCATGAAGTGCATTTATTGTCAATCTAACCCTGTCACCCAAACACCTCTTTGGCTATAGTTAGTTCAAGGTTAGTCATGAGTTAGTCTAACCTCTAGCTAAGTTAGAGTGTCAAACAGGAGCAGTATAGGACATGCAAGTTGCTCAAAGCATACAGGCAAATTCGTACATGAAAGGATTTTTTTCTTTTTGAAAACAGAACGTGAAAGGAATTTTTTTAGAATGCTCTTGGCTTGTCGCTAACATGTGATAGTTAACCGACCTCAATAGACGGCAAAAACGCTAGCCCGTCGCACTTTGATAGAGACGAGGAGGGAGAAGCGATACATGCTGCTGGATTACTAGAGATAGGTGTCGCACGAAAGCCAAGAAATAGGGTGATAGCGTGGGTTAGCCATGTACTAGTATGATGTAACTACACTAGGCTGACGTGTTTCGTACTCTTCCAGTCCACTGTGGAGATGATTGGTTAATTTTATATCACTGAATAATATTAAATATTATGAGTGCAGACACTCCACCACGAGGTTCCTTGCTCCATCATGAAATATGTAATGAATTTCGTCCAGTTTGTAGGAAAAGTTTTCGAAATGTAATGAATTTCATCCGGTTAATTTCATCCGGTTAATTTGAAATTTGCTTTGTTTGCATGAATTTCGTCCGGTTAGTTCATATAGTTGTCGAAAGGTATGCAGGTAGCATCGGATGGCATCCATCAGTGTTCTCGGACAGATGCCGGTGTAAATTTGTGGGCCAGCACTGGAGATGCCCTAACTATCATGCTATAATCGCTAACAATCCTCCATTATTTGGTAGGGAACAGTTATCCCTCAAACAAAATCAGATCCGCGGTGTTTCGCACTCCTCCCGCATACGAGTGTAAACTCTTGCTTACATAAAAATGGAGCAAGTGGACGGCACTGTAGCACGTCATATCACTCAAACTAGCCCGCCTAACGAGCGGGAAAGCACCGCCCTCGTCATTTTATTCTGGATTTCTATCGATCGATCGTGCGAAAATGTTACGCTTTGCAAGTTCTAAAGAAAAAGGCGGCACACTTACGACTCGTATGCGTCGCAACCCCGACAGTCCGTCTCGCACGCCGCTCACCGAAGGGGACACACGTTGTCTTTCAATTTCACTGACATGTGGGACCGTAATTGAATAAACCGTCGATAGCCGAAATCTAATCGCTCGGCGGGCGTCGGCTGAGAAGAGAGAAACGGGGGAGGGAGAAGAGATCGCCCGCCCACCGCGCACGGACTCTGTCGTGGATTTGTCGCGGCAGATGTCCTGGTGTGAGGACTTAATCGCGAGGCCAATGCATCTATGCGGTAGCTTGAGAGGGGTTGAGCGGAATCAAGAGACGCAGGGCGGATCAACACGCAAGACATGGGTTTAGACAGCTTCGGGCCCCGGGAAACATCATCCGGTAAAAACCCTACAGGCTGTTTGAGGCTAGGTCTCATTATCATCACGAGGGAGTCGCCGTAAACCGGCTCTCCTCTTTGTGTCTAGCCCTAAGATTGTTTCTTCTTGCTTGTCGCTTGTCCCTCTTTGGGGAGCCCTGCCCCTCCTTATATATCTTGAAGGGGCGGGTTACATGTGGAGTCCTATTAGGATTAGGACTAGTCTATCTCTAATGCAAACCGGATACAAGTCCTGGTCTTAACTCATTGTAAGGTAAATATTCCTCATGCCTTTCCTCTTAAACCGGCCCACAATAGTTGAACCGGCCTTCATGAACCGCCAGACGGGCCACCGGGTCTTGTCGCTCCTCTGACCCATCCGCCGGGTCACAAGTGAGTTACAACGTCCTGGCGGGTTGCTGGTAAATTGCCAGGTCTGGGCGGGTCACCAGATGAATATCGCCAAGTGCCAGCGGGACCTCAAATAAACCGCCAAGTCCGGCCGGGTTAACTTCCGGCCGGTTTACACCGCGGGGTATATCCCCAACATTAGCCCCCAAGTTTAGCTTGGATTTATCCATGGTAAACTTATGCTGCAAAATAAACACCAGAACAAATTTGGCAGGTTGTGCTCCGGGTTAAGAATTCTTGTAGACCGGCACCTGATCGTCCTTAAGTCCTTTGTCATTTCCTCCTTCTAGAAAATCCGGGTCAATAACCAGCTTCATACTCAAATTGTTGATGTTGGATTCTTATATAAAAAATACTATGAAGAATAATCCACTTGAGTCGGATTCCAAAGCACCGGTTTAAGAAATATTGGTCTTGAAATACTCATCTGATATTCAACCGGTTTGAAGATGCAGAACTTGCCGGTTTTATCATTGCCAAAGACTGTCGGGTTATAAAAACTTGATAATTTCGAGTCATGATTGTTGCAGACATCGGTTCATGATTGTTGCAGCCACAGGGTCATAATGATTGGTGACGCCGGGTCAACCTAGTTTGCTCAATCAGAGAATCTGAAAATATTTCTTCGATAATAATATAATACCTGTAGCCCCCAAGTCTTTGAGCAGAACAAAGTGGTGGCTTAAGACTTTGCTTCAATATAAATACTGCCACTTTCAAAGAAATCCATGTTGTTTATCCCAGTGACTAGTAAAAACTGAATACTCCATACTATGTAGCCCCCAAGTGGCGGGTTGTCATGCTTGCGACAACTCAGGACTTGTAATTGTCTTATACTCATAAAAACTTCAACCGATGTAGCCCCCAAGGGCGGGTCATTATGCAATAATGAGCAGGGACTTTGTAGGTATAATCATGTAGATTTGAGCAATGATGTGTAGCCCCCAAGGGCCGGCTCAGTAAGATAATATTGAGCTGGGACTTAATATATACCTCAATGAAAATAACATCATATGATGTAACCCCCATCATGGGACTTGAATCCACGTCCACAAGGTTAAGAGCCTTGTGCTTTACCAACTGAGCAGTGGACCCTTCAATATAATGAATAAAAAGCTTTGTACCTTCAACTGTTGACATGAGCAATTGGTAGCCCCCAAGGGCCGACTCATTATAATGTGATGAGTCGGGTCTTTAATAATATGAGCAAAAAAATCACTTTGCATTAGCCCCCAAGTGTCATGGTGCATGCTTGCAGCGACATGAGACTTGCATATTTAATATAATCTCAACTTAAATAATGTAGCCCCCAAGTGTCGGGTCGTAAGCCTGCAGCGACTCGGGACTATTCCCTCCATTGTAGAATAAATCATACCCATGGATGAAATAATAGCCATTGCGCTGAAGCAACTTTGAAAACCTCAATCATAATATTGGTTATTGATAACCATAATAAAAATATAGCCATGTTGTGTCGGGGAAGCTGATCGTGACCCACGAACACCTATCGGACCTGGCGGACCGAGTCCCTTTTGGTTCGGTGGGGGGCGGAGATTGCACGAAGAGCAGATCGAGACGATGCACACGAGCAGTTTACCCAGCTTCGGAGCTCTCCAGAGAGATAATACTCCTACTGCTGCTTGGTTGATTGTATTGTGTTCTTGCTAGGGAGCAATGAGAGCTGCAAAACCTAGCTTGAGTGTCTCTAGTCTCGAATGAGTCGAATGAGCCGAACCCTTTCTACGTTGCACATGGGCCTCCTTTTATAGGCTAAAGGGGTCTCCGACAGGTGGCAACGTAGATGAGGGTACAAATGGAAAAACAGTAGTTGGTACACCGACTTGTACAGTGTACAGTGTACTCTACCTAACTCTGACGGCAAGGGACAAAAACATTAAATGCCCGTCCCTGTCGCCTAAACAGTGCAACAGGGACCGTCAGGTGCGCCACCGTTTGCCACGATGGTAAGCTCGTCAGCGCCGCTTATCGCTGCTCCCCGCTGGCTGCACAGCCTCTTGACACGCACGCCTGGAATGGCCCCATGGCGACACGTTGGTGGATGAGCTGGAGCGGAGATGAAGAGAGGTTGCCTGCCGCGGCAAGCACCTTGCCGCGGCTGAATCCTTGTCGCGCTCGGGAGCTTGTCGCTCACCAAGCCTTCCCGGCAAGCTCCTCTTGCCGGGGTCTTGTCCTCTGTGTGCCTTGAGTGGCCTTCCCGGCAAGCTCCTCTTGCCGGGGCCTTGTCTTCTTGGTTAAATACTTTGTTCTTGAATGGCTCCAAAGGAACCATGGAGGATCTTGGTGGTCACTAGGCAGCCCTGCCGCGGGGTGCTGCAACTACCCGTGCACGAGTTCGGGATACTAGGGTACCCCTACTCTAGTACACCGACAGGAGCCCCCGGTCCTGGGCCACACACGGTGCCGAGAGCTGTTGGGCCAGGCCCAAAATAAAGGCACGGGCACGCTGCCTAGATCACGCCGTTACTCGCCCGGACCCACCACGCCCCCACGAACAGCACGCGCCGAACGTGGCGTCGTGGGAGAGATCGTGGGGGCTTTCTTTAATTGAAAAAGTGGAACGTCGGCCCCCTCTCCCTCCTTATAAGCAGGGGAAACAGGGCAGGTCGCCCACCTCCCCATTGCTGTCACATCTCAAAACCACCGCCGCTCCTCCTCCTTCTCGAAGTGCAAGAGAGCGACGCCCGCCCCCATCGCCTCCAACGCCATCAACGCCGCCGGCCTCCTCCACCACCTCCACCATGGCTCCGGAAGCCGACAAGGGAAGGGCTTGAAGTCGGCCGAGGCAAGAAGGGCTCAAGGGCGCGAAAAGCAGCAGGCCACCTTCGACCCCAGCTCGACGCAAAGGAGCTGCGGAGGGTACTACCTCTTCCGTCGACGGAGACGCAGGCGCACCAAGACGAGGGTGATCTCCGCCGCCGATCCGAGAAGGTTTCTGTCGGGCATCCTTCTTGGCGCTCTTCTATCTCGGGCTCGCTCGCCTTTTCTTTTCAATTCTTTTGCGACATCATGAATACCTACGGTCTCCGCCTCCTTGATTTTACCCCCAACGCTGTCCTGACCATGGCAGTTTTCGCACACCTTTGCGAAAACTTTGTCGGAGTCCACCCAAACGTAGCCCTCTTCCGCCACTCTTCATGCCCCGCGTTGAGAGAGGAGAGCCGCTTGCCGGAGGGATTGCTTGGATCTCCAGGATCGGCAAGAAAGAAGCGTATCTGGAAGGAGAGCTCCGTAGCAAGTGGGAGGAGTGGAGAGCCGATTGGTGTTGGATCATTGAGGAGAACCCGCAGCCCTTCACCGCCCAGCGCCAAAATCCCATAGTGCGCGGCAACGATTGGAGCAACTTGGCGCCGGAGGATGCTAGGCTGAAGATTGCCGTGACCCGGATCTTGCGCCTCAGGCATGCCGGACTCACTGTAGGCGCTGTTGGCGCGGATTTCCTTCGCCGCCGCATCGCTCCCTTACAGGAGAGGAGGAGACCTGCTTGGGAGTTCCAAAATGCGGCGGACATCATGAGGCTGCGCCCGGGCCTCAACTGGAATTTCACCGTCTTGGAGCTGGATGCGATGCTGCTGGAGCTGTTCAAGCATGACCCAGATCACCCCGAGTGGTTCATGTTGCCGAGGGCGGTCGTCCCTTTGTGCAACAACTCTTCGCTTGACCGCATCCGTGCGATGATGCCGTTGTGCGATTCCCATGGGATCGTTCCAACTTGGCAAGAGCCCGCCGACGACGTCGTACATCAGTTCTTTGACAGCTTGGAAGAAGTGCCGATTCGCGCCGACGAGCAGAAGTGGCTCACCCGCGACACCACCGACACCGAGCTGTAGCGCATCGCCACCAGGCTGGAGGAGGCGGCGGAAGCTGCTGCCGCTGGTGAGTTCGGGTTCACCGTGGAGGAGGCGGAGGCAGCAGAGGCGGCAAGCCTTGCCGATCGAGAGGAGCTTGCCGGCGCGGAGGAGCAGGCCGAGCCTGAAGCTGAGCTGGACGAGCCTGCCGGGGGCGCCTCCCCTCCATCTTCAGGTAGCTTGCCGCGGGAGGAGCCCACAGCTCCACCAAGAAGGCGCCTCCGCAAGACCGGGGAAGTGGCGGGGCGGCAGACGGGCCAACCGACGTCTCGCCGCGCGACGCGATCCACCGCGGCAAGCACTGTTGCCGCGGGAGCGCCTCATGTCGCCACAGCAACGGGAGCGGGGCCTTCTGGGACCACGGCCCCTGCCCCCGCCAAGCGTTCGAGGGAGCCTACTCTTCCAGCTCGTCGCACCGGAGGCGGAGCGGAATTCGACTTCTCCGCGCTCAGCTCCGAGGAAGAAGAAGAGTAAGATCTTGTCGCTGTTACTTGTAATTCTCCAATTTGCTGCTTTGTCTTGTATCTGATTTGCTTCATTCTGAACTCTTTCCTTTTTCAGGACGCTGTCTCAGAGAGCGTCGAAGAGAGCCAAGACCCCGGTGGTTGTCATCGAAGACGATCCCCCTGTGGCGACAGGAGGCGCGTCTGAGACCCCCTTGCCGGACCCGGCAACCCTTCCACAGAGCAGCCCCCAGACAGCCCCCAGCGTAAGTATTTGGTTTATTTCTTACGGTTAGGTGCGCATGGGTGCTCCTCCTTTACTGATATCTGACTTGTGGATTTGTGTAGGAGCAGAGCAGCCTCATCAGGAGGGCCCGGAAGTCGCTCCCGAAATTCCGTCTGCTTCAACTACGCCGCCAAGGGAGAATTCTCCGGCAAGGGTGCGCTCTCCGGCAAGGGATGCTTCTCCGACAAGGGGGTCTTCTCCGCCAAGGGACATCACCAGTGATCCCCCGGTGGTCGAGACCATGGTTGCAGACCCCATTGCAGGTAATCTTCTTGCTTGAAAATTTCCCTTGGGTTCTTTTTCTTCTGTTTTTCTTTTCGAACATTTGCTTGACTGTTCTTCTTTTCCTGATCGTCAGTTCCATCTGCCGCAGACCCGATGGAGACTGAGGTCGCCGTCGAGGAGGTCGCGCACGACAACACTGACGACGCCGCCACCATGGAGGAAGAGGCTGGCGCGATGGATCCGCCGGCGAGGAGGCCGCCAAGGCTGCCGCCGCAAAGGCTGGCGAGGGGTGTGGCGATCGTACTGACGACCCTGAGGCCGCAGGAGCGCCAGGCGCTACACCGACCGCTGATCCTCCCGCCACCGATGCAGCGTCAGGCTCCGAAGAGCCCCAGCCCGGCGCCTATCTGAAGGCCGGCGACGGCGTTTTCATCAAGCTCCCATGGGCGTCGAGCTCCAGGGTGCCGGTCGAGGGAGAGACCTTCGTCGAAGAGCTGCTCGCCTCCGCTGGGCTGTCGCTGGTTGACGCGCCATGCAGCAGCAGTGGCGAGTCTGAGGAGGAGCAGCTGCTGAAGAAGCTGATGTCGCTCTACCGCGCTCGACAAGCCAAGCTGGAGTCCCGGGAAGCACTTGTCGCGAGGGCGGGAGCAGACATGGAGAAGCGCGCAGAAGAGCTCCGGCGCGCCAACCAAGAAGCCCTCGGGACGAAAGCGAAACGCTGGAGCAACTCTCGAAGAGCGCATAGCCTTCATACTTGAGAAGGCTGAGGTCGAGGAGCAGCAAAGGCTTGCGGCGAGAAGCTATCTCGCAAGAAGAAGGCGAAATGGGCGAGCGGAAGATCAACCTTGACAGCTATGAGGAAGAGCTTGCCGCGCGCGAGCAATCACTTGGCGGAGCACTATGTGACCTCGCCGAAGTCGGACAAGTCGCAACAACAAATCCCTGGAATGACACAGCCATTACTTTTAATGCCGATGACGAACCAAAATTCCAGTCAGTCCGGGCACCAGCCGCCTTGTTCCTCAATCCGATTGTGGATGGCTTTCGGCTCACTAAAGTGCTCATGGACAGCGGCAGCGGACTGAACCTCATCTATGAGGACACGCTCAATAAAATGCAAATAGATAGAAGCCGCATCGAGCAAAGTAATACGACTTTTCGAGGAATCATTCCCAGCCGGGAAGCAAGATGCGCAGGAAAAATTAAACTCGATGTGGTATTCGGCACGTCGGAGAACTATCGGTCCGAAGAAATAATCTTCCATGTGGCCCATTTCAACAGTGGGTATCACGCCCTGTTTGGGCGAGATGCATTCACGCGCTTTCAAGCCATATTTCATTACGGGTATATGAAGCTAAAGATGCCCGGGCCCAACGTTATTATCACTCTTGCCAGTGATCCGGACATAGCACTCCGCGCCGAAACGAAATAGCATCCCTGGCGCTCGAGGCACTATCCGAGGCTCTTGCAGCCGAAGAATTAACCGCACTACGCTCCATGGTGGATAAGGACGACATAATCCTCGATAAGCGGCCAAAATTCACCTCCTTCAAACCACCAGATGAAATAGTCAAATGCCAAGTTCACCCGACGGACCCCAAGAAGACAACTTCCATCGGGGCACAACTGGACCCAATGGCCGACATCAAGATTACGTGCGTTCTCTGCGAGAATCGACATATTTGCTCGGCACCCTTACGATATGCCAGGAATCCCACGCAGATGGGCGAACACAGCCTCAATATATTGAAGGGATACAAGCCGCCGAGCAAATGCTGCGCGCTTTTCCGAACCCAAACTCAAGCTACGGGGAGGATCTAGCCAAGTTAATGGAGGTCGGGTTCATCAGAGAAATAAAACAGCCGGACTGGCTAGCAAACCTGGTGATGGTACCGAAGAAGGACAAATCCTGGCGCCTGTGTGTCGATTTCAAAGACCTCAACAAGGCCTTCCCTAAAGATCCCTTCCCCCTCCCCCGCATCGATCAGATCATTGATGCCATTGCCGGACACGACTCACTGTGTTTCCTCGACGCATACTCCGGATACCATCAAATCAAAATGAAGGAGTCTGATCAAGCCGCAACGGCATTCATTACCCCATACGGGCCTTTCTACTTCAGCACTATGCCCTTCGGGCTGGAAAACGCCGGCGCCACCTACCCACGCATGATTCAAACATGCCTGGAGAAACAAATCGGCAAGACGCGAAGCATATGTGGATGATGTCTTCATCAAAACTAAGCCCGTTGAATCGCTAGTAGATGACCTGCGTCTCACAATCGACAACCTCTGTACATATGACATCAAGCTCAATCCGGAAAAGTGTGTCTTCAGCGTCCTCGCTGGAAAACTACTGGGCTTCATCGTTTCCAATAGAGGAATTGAGGCAAACCCAGCCAAAATCCGAGCTTTGTCCACAATTGGCTACACCAACAGACCTCAAACAGGTCCAAAAACTTGCCGGATGCATGGCAGCTTTAAGCTGCTTTATCTCCAGATTAGGAGAAAAGGCATTACCACTATATCGCCCGCTCCAATGGACCGACCACTTCAAGTGGACGGACATGGCAACGGCCGGACTGGAAGAAATAAAAGCTCTTTTAGCGAGCAACCCAATCCTGGCCGCGCTGAACGTCGGTGAACCCATGTTATTATACATCTCCGCAACACACCAGGTGGTGAGTGCGGTGCTCGCCGTTGAACGAGAGGAGGACGGACACAAATTCCCACTTCAGAAACCGGTATACTATGTATCAACGGTCCTCACACCATGCAAATCCCGTACCCTCATTACCAAAAGATAGCACACGCGGTCTTCATGGCATCCCGGAAGCTACGACACTACTTCCAAGAGTGCTCGATCACGGTGGCTTTAGAAGTACCACTCAATGACATAATAAAAAATGGCGATGCTACAGGCCGGATTGCCAAATGGGCCATCAAGCTCTAGCCATTCGATATAACATACAAACCACGCCGAGCTATTAAATCCCAAGTATTGGCCGACTTCGTCACCGAATGGACAGAGGTCGAACTCCCTAAAGAGTACGGCACATATTCCAACTGGGTCATGCACTTCGATGGCTCTAAAATGCTGTCCGGTTTAGGAGCGGGTGTCGTCTTAACGTCCCCCACAGGAGACACGGTCAAGTACATACTCCAAAAATTATACACAGACTCCAATAACACAGTCGAATACAAGGCCTTAATACACGATCTACGGATGGCTGTCTCCATGGGCATACAACGCCTGGAGGTGCGCGGGGATTCAAATCTCACAATATCGCAAATAAATGGAGACTTTGACCAAAGATCCAAAGATGGCGGCCTATCGTAACGCCGTACTCAAAATATCAGTTCGGTTTAAGGGTCTCGAGTTCCATCACGTGGCTCGAGAAAGTAATCAAGCGACGGATGTCCTTGCTCGCATGGGCGCCAAGCGTGACCCCATCCCACCTAAAATCTTTTTGGAAAGGCTCTTCAAGCCATCCATGGTGTGGCAGGATGAGAGCGGCAACACTAGTCCGGATCCGATTATACCGCTAGATTCCGAACACAATACCGATATCATCGGGGGCTCAGCCACCGAAATAACACCATCGGCCCATTTAATAATGTCAGTAATTGCCCCATGGACCGAACCCTTCTTGGCCTACCTTAATAGGCGAGAGCTCCCAGAGGATCAGAATGAGGCTCGATGCATCGTTCGGCGTTCGAAATCCTACAAGGTTCATGAAGGAGAGCACTACAAGAAGAGCGCTACCGGAATACTTCAAAGATGTATCTTCGAATAAGAAGGATGACAACTCCTGGCCAAAATCCATGCTGGTCTCGACGGCCATTGAGGGAGTCCTGGATTAGGGGGTCCTCGGACAGCCGGACTGTTGGACTATGAAGATACAAGATTGAAGACTTTGTCCCGTGTCCGGATGGGACTCTCCTTTGCGTGGAAGGAAAGCTTGGCAATTCGGATATGTAGATCTCCTCCCTTGTAACCAACTTTGTGTAACCCTAGCACCCTTTGGTGTCTATATAAATCGGAGGGTTTAGTCCGTAGGACAACAACAATCATAATCGTAAGCTAGCATCTAGGGTTTAGCCTCTATGATCTCGTGGTAGATCAACTCTTGTAATACTCATATCATCAAGATCAATCAAGCAGGAAGTAGGGTATTACCTCCATCGAGAGGGCCCGAACCTAGTTAAACATTGTGTCCCCGCCTACAATTACCATCCGCCTTAGACGTATAGTTCGGGACCCCCTACCCGAGATCCGCCGGTTTTGACACCGACATTGGTGCTTTCATTGAGAGTTCCACTATGCTGTCACCACAAGGCTTGATGGCTCCTTCGATCATCGGCAACGATGCGATCCATGGTGAGGTTTTTCTCCCCGGACAGATCTTCGTATTCGGCGGCTTCGCACTGTGGGCCAACTCGCTTGGCCATCTGGAGAAGATCGAGAGCTAAGCCCCTGGCTGTCAGGTCAGGTTTGGAAGCTTAAACTATACTTCTGACATCCGCGGAGACTTGATCTTTGACGGATTCGAGCCCGTTCAGGTGTGCCACACAGTCACTGTCGATGTCAAAACCGGCGGATCTCGGGTAGGGGGTCCCGATCTGTGCGTCTAAGGCTAATGGTAACAGGAGGCAGGGGACACGATGTTTTACCCAGGTTCGGGCCCTCTCGATGGAGGTAATACCCTACTTCTTGCTTGATTGATCTTGATGATATGAGTATTACAAGAGTTGATCTACCATGAGATCGTAGAGGCTAAACCCTAGAAGCTACCCTATGATTATGATTGTTCTTGTCCTACGGATTAAACCCTCCGGTTTATATAGACACCGGAGGGGGCTAGGGTTACACAGAGTCGGTTACAAAGAAGGAGATCCAACATCCGGATCGACAAGCTTGTGTTCCACGCAAAGGAAAGTCCCATCCGGACACGAGTCTTGTATCTTCATAGTCCAACAGTCCGGCCAAAGTATATAGTCTGGCTGTCCGGATACCCCCTTATCCAGGACTCCCTCAGTAGCCCCTAAACCAGGCTTCAATGACGACGATTCCGGCGCGCAGATCGTCTTCGGTATTGCAAGGCGGGTTCCATCTCCCGAATACCCCAAAGTAGATCAAGGATCGTGTCCGGCTCTGTGAAATAATTCCCGCACACCACTGTAGAAAGCATAACACTTTACAAATCTAATCTGCTGACAATTTTTCACGGTGTGCTCTCATGCTGCGGACTGGCTTAATACGAACCGATTTTTCTTGGCCTGCCACGGCACACATTGCAAGGCGGCTCTATTGGCACGCCTCGTCAAAGCAGAGATTGTGTTCTCCTTATTGTGGGATTCCCATTAATACGGGCGCGGGCAACCCCATTATGCCTGTTGGTATGACTCCGTGTTTTTAGGCAAGTCCCAGACGGTCACGCTGCGGATGCTTGATATTCACCCCCTTCATAGAGGGACCGGGGCCTATCCCTCTTTTCTACCATGCTTGCGCCTTTCCGCATCTCGAGTCCCAACACCCGAAGCCCAAGCTTAGGCACTCCAGATCTTTAATCATGTCAGGATCCAACCTTCAAGGTCGGTGGATGGCCTCCTCTGTCACGGAGGAGGACATTGCGAAGCTTAGGGAGTTCAGATATCTGACCGCCAACATCAAGCATAGGCTTCCTGCTCCAGGGCAGGTCATCCCTACTCCCGAGCCCAACGAGGGCGTCATATTTGTTTCTCACTTCCTCCGTGTCGGGGAAGCTGATCGTAACCCACGAATACCTATGGGACCGGCGGACCGAGCCCCTTTCGGTTCGGTGGGGGGCGGAGATTGCACGAAGAGCAGATCGAGGCGATGCACACGAGCAGTTTACCCAGCTTCGGAGCTCTCCGGAGAGATAATACTCCTACTGCTGCTTGTCTGATTGTATTGTGTTCTTGCTAGAGAGCTATGAGAGCTACAAAACCTAGCATGAGTGTCTCTGGTCTCGAATGAGTCGAACGAACCGAACCAGCTGAACCCTTTCTACGTTGCGCATGGGCCTCCTTTTATGGGCTAAAGGGGTCACCAACAGGTGGCAACGTAGACGAGGGCAAAATGGGAAAAAAGAGTTGCGGTTGGTACAGCTACTTTGTACAGTGTATTCTACCTAACTCTGACGGCAAGGGAGAAAAACATTAAATGCCCGTCCATGTCGCCTAAACAGTGCAGAAAGGGACCGTCAGGGGCGCCACCGCTTGCCACGATGGCACTCCTGTCAGCGCCGCTTACCGCTGCTCTCCGCTGGCTGCACAGCCTCTTGACACGCACGCCTGGAATGGTCCCATGGCGACACGTTGGTGGATGAGCTGGAGTAGAGATGAAGAGAGGTTGCCTGCCGCGGCAAGTGCCTTGCCGCGGCTGAATCCTTGTCGCGCCCGGAAGCTTGTCGCTCACCGAGCCTTCCCGCAAGCTCGTCTTGCCGGGTCTTGTCTTCGCGGGCCTTGAGTGGCCTTCCGCAAGCTCCTCTTGCCGGGCCTTATCTTTTGGCTTAAATACTTCGTTCTTGAATGGCTCCAAAGGAACCACGGAGGACCTTGGCGGTCACTCGGCAAGCCTTGCAGCTGGTGCTACAACTGCCCGTGCACGAAGTTCGGATACTAGGGTACC
The DNA here is from genome assembly GCA_021605205.1 of Aegilops longissima. Lineage (NCBI taxonomy): Eukaryota > Viridiplantae > Streptophyta > Magnoliopsida > Poales > Poaceae > Aegilops > Aegilops longissima. Next base: position 653,837,563 of record CM038678.1, on the reverse strand, counting down.
CCTACTCTAGTACATCGGCTCAGAGCCCGAACTGGGCTACACACGGTGCCGAGCGCTGTTGGGCCAGCCCAAAAAAGGCACGAGCACGCTGCCCAGATCACGCCGAATCGGCTCCGGACCCACCACGCCCCCACGAACAGCACGCTACCGAGCGTGGCGTCATGGGAGAGATCGTGGGGGTTTCTTAAATTGGAAAAGCGGAACGTCCGCCCCCTCTCCCTCCTTATAAACAGGGGAAACAGGGGCAGGTCGCCCACCTTGCCATTTGCTGTCCCATCTCGAAAACCACCGCCGCTCCCCCCTTCTTCTCTAATCCGAGGAGAGCAACGCTCCGCCCCCCATCGCCACCAGCACCATCAACGCCGTCGGTCTCCTCCACCACCTCCGCCATGGCTCCGAAAGCCGACTACGCTCCATGGTGGATAAGGACGACATAATCCTCGATAAGCGGCCAAAATTCACCTCCTTCAAACCACCAGATGAAATAGTCAAATGCTAAGTTCACCCGACGGACCCCAAGAAGACAACTTCCATCGGGGAACAACTGGACCCAATGGCCGACACCGCATTACGCGCGTTCCTGCGCGAGAACTGGGACATATTTGCCTCACACCCTTCTGATATGCCAGGAATCCCACGCAGATGGGCCGAACACAGCCTCAATATATTGAAGGGATACAAGCCGGCCGAGCAAATGCTGCGGCGCTTTTCCGAACCCAAACGACAAGCTACAGGGGAGGATCTAGCCAAGTTAATGGAGGTCGGGTTCATCAGAGAAATAAAACAGCCGGACTGGCTAGCAAACCTGGTGATGGTACCGAAGAAGGACAAATCCTGGCGCCTGTGTGTCGATTTCAAATACCTCAACAAGGCCTACCCTAAAGATCCCTTCCCCCTCCCCCGCATCGATCAGATCATTGATGCCACTGCCGGACACGACTCACTGTGTTTCCTCGACGCATACTCCGCATACAAGGAGCTGCTGGAGCTGGGGATGGTGGATCTCGGGTACTCCACCGACGAGCATCTCCAACCCAGCGCCAAGCTTAGCCTGTTCTTCAAGGCGTGGTGGCGGCTCTCAAATGCTCCGGAAGAGATCCCAAAGCAGCTGGCCGACGAGTCACGCCAAATCTGTGAGGGGCTCTTCGAAGGTGCTTGATGAAGGTGGCCTTCCGCAATCCAGCGTTAGCCGCCAACGTCCTCAAGTCCTCGCCACGATCGGCCGACGTTGAAGCGCTCAAAGCCCTTGTCGCACCCATTGTGGACAGGGTGAGCGGGTCAAGAGGGTTGACGGCGACCGCGTGGACTAGGCCGCCAAATTTATCTTTCCCTTGTCGCTGCTGATCATGTTTAGGAGAACAATTTATTAGATCTGCGACAAGTTATTTTTGTAATATACTCTATCTTAGGCAACGATTGCAATGTTATTTCCTTTACTCGATTCCTTCCTTTATATGTTTGTGCCCTACGCTTTTAGGGAACTTGTCGGCGCGGGCACCTTTGCCGCGAGCGCTGAGTGCGGAACGTCAGCAGCCTACTGGCGGTGCCACCTCCGACAAGCAACCCTGTCGCAACTAGTTGCAGCTCACTTAAGATGTTGAGCGGACTCGAAACAAAGTAAGGGCGCAAACTAGCTATGAGTTGGTTCCTCCGCGCACAGGTTTTCCATATAAAGTACTATCGTTCGAGGAAGATAACTTAAAAATTTAAAAACTGCTTGCTCAAACTTTGGCAACTTAGCTTTTCTGTCGTTCGCTTCCCGGCAAGGCGATATTTCCTCGAGCGACACTTGGTGGCCCACACCATTATCTTTCTTCTTCCCCCCCGGCTGACTTGTGGGCGAAGGAACTTTCCTTTCTTTTGAGAAGAAAGAAGAGAAAATAAAGTTATGGACCCTCGTGGCTCGTTACTGCTTACCGGGTGTGGATGCTGCACAAAATGTCAGATAATACAGGCAAACTGATTATGAAAGCATGAAATTGACAATTTGCGCGCAACGCATGAGCTTTACTGATGCACGGGGTCTGCGCCCGGCTTTGTACAAAGGATTACATGCAACATCGGCAAGACTTGTACAAAAGGTGGTTGCCGGAACAGGTTCCGGCAACCGCGCCCTATGGGTAAAACTTACGAAGATGTTCAATGTTCGAGTTGCTCACCGGAATGCCATCTTCGGTCTCAAGGCGGACAGGGCCAGGCCTAGTGACTCGTTTCACCCGATAGGGGCCTTCCCACTTCAAGGCCAACTTGTTGGAATTCTTGGCGGATTGAACGCGCCAAGAACAAGGTCGCCTTCCTCGAAACTTCTGGCACTAACTTGCGGCTATGGTAGCGGTGCAAAGCTTGCTGGTAACGAGCAGCTCGACAATGCCTGATGGCGATCCTCCTCAAGGAGCAGCGTCCTCTTGTCGCAGATTGCTCTTGCTCAAGCTCATCATAAGCTTAGTACTCGAGGTGACCCGTATACGAAGTTCCGTGGGAGAACTGCCTCCGCTCCATAGACTAGAGCGAAGGTGTCTCGGCGGTGGCTCGATTTGGCGTCGTCCTGATCGACCAAAGAACCACCGGCAGCTCCTCAATCCAGTTTCTTCCGCACTTGCGCAGCCTGTCGAAAGTTCTGGTCTTGAGTCCTCGCAGCACTTCAGCGTTTGCCCTCTCTGCTTGACCGTTGCTCCTTGGGTGGGCAACAGAAGCAAAGCAGACCTTGGCGCCAAGGTCTTGGACGTACTGCATGAAGGTGCGACTCGTGAATTGCGTGCCATTGTCGGTGATGATCCTGTTAGGAATCCCAAAACGGCAAACAATTGACCTGAAGAACTTGACTCACGATCGTCTTGTCACCTTCCTCACTGCTTCCACTTCCGCCACTTTGTGAACTTGTCGATTGCGACGCATAAGTACTCAAAGCCCCGACAGCTCGGGAAAGGGGCCGAGATGTCGAGCCCCAGACCGAAAATGGCCAGGATAAAGGGATTGTCGGAGAGCTTGAGCTGGCTGGTGTATCTGCTTGGAATGGAACTGCACGCTTCACACTTGGTTACTTGTGCAGTTGCATCTGGAGGGCTGTCGGCCGAAGAAACCTTGCCGGAAAGCTTTGCGGCAAGTGCTCTTGCACCAATGTGGTGACCACATATGCCTCCGTGTATCTCGCCAACAGCTTCGGTCCATCTTCCCGTGAATACACTTCAATTTCACACCGTTGAGTCTTCTTACAGACAGCGTGTTGTCGATTTAACTGATACATACTTGACTGCCGGGCTACTCTCTCCGCTTCTTCTTGCTCTTGGGAAGTTCTCTGTCTCAAGGAAATGGACGATCTGCTGTGCCCATCTTTGGAGCTTGCGGCTCGACAACAAGGATTAAAGGCACATCTGCTGCTGCGGGAACATCCGCTTTGACGGCAAGAACCTGCGGCTCGGCCGGAGCTTGATGTTCCCCGGCAAGCTTGCCGAGCAAAACTTGTCGGAGCGCTCGCTTCAACGAAACAAACCCCAGGGCTTGTCGGAGCAGATCGCTCCTCAAAGACTCTTGGTGTTGATCTTGGGGACTTTCGCGGTGGCGGCTTCGGGAGCTCGGCGGGAAGTAGTCACCGAAATCAACTTCCTCTTCTTGTTCTGTCCGGTTGATGGCGTTACAGTTGGTTGAGTCAGCTTGAGCACAAAAATCCTGGTTCCATGTGTAACTTGAGGCGGCGCACTTTGACAGCCATCGGCAATATCATTCTCGAGCTCTTGGAACATGTTCCATTTGCAGGCCTTCAAAGTGCTCTTCTAGCTTTCTCACTTCATCAACGAGGCTTCCATCAACGGACTCGATAATCTTTTTTACTTGGCGGACGACAAGCTGCGAGTCACCCCTAACAATAAGCTTCTTGATCCCAAGGTCCACTGCAATCCTGAGACCGGCAAGCAAACCTTCATACTCTGCAGTATTATTTGTTGCTTGCTCCTTGGGAAAGTGCATCTGGACTATGTACTTGAGGTGCTCTCCAGTGGGTGCGATAAGTAGCACGCCGGCACCGGCGCCTTGCAGCGAGAAGGCACCATCAAAGTACATCAGCCACTCTTTACTTGCTTCCTTGACGGGGATACTCGTCTCTGGAATTTCTTCATCTTGCGTCGGCGTCCATTCTGCTATAAATTCTGCCAATGCTCTGCTTTGGATAGTTGAAGTGCTTTCAAACTTGAGGCCAAAGCTTGAAAATTCCAGTGCCCGCTCAACAATCCTGCCTGTCGCTTCTGGATTTTGCAATATCCTCTTCAGGGGAAAGCGAGTGACGACTGTTATCTCATGTGCTTGGAAGTAATGGCGCAGCTTTCTCGAGGCCATGAGGAGGCGAAAAGCAATTTCGCACACCGAGTACCTTGACCTAGCCCCTGTAGAAGGGAACCGACAAAGTACACCGGCGCTGCACCATCCTTTCTCGCATCTTCTCGCAATCCTGCGCAGATCCGTTCTTGTCGGGACCGAGCTTGACGGTGAAGCCCCGCTTGTCGCTGGATGCATCTGCCTCGGTTGCGGCTCATCATCCGCCTCCCTTTCCGCTACTAACGCAGCACTAACCACTTGATTGGTTGCCGCTTTGTATAGCAGCAACTTCTCTTGTGGCCTAGGTGCGACAAGTATTGGAGTAGAGGACAGGTACCTCTTTAAGTCTGCGGCGCAGCCTCCGCTTCGAGTCCATTTCATTGACCTGCCTTTTTCAAAATCTTGAAAATGGCAGGCGCGCCGCCAGAGACCTAGAGATAAACCTCGCCGAGAGCAGCCACGCAACCGCAAGTCTTCATACATCCTTGACGCGCTTTGGTGCTTCAATCTGCTCAATGGCCTTGATCTTGTCGGGATTGGCTTCAATTCCCCGTTGAGACACGAAGAACCCGAGAAGCTTGCCGGAAGGACTCCAACACGCACTTCTCGGGGTTGAGCTTGAGGTTGATCTTGCGCAGATTTGCAAAGGTCTCATCTAAATCTTGAACCAGAGTTGTTTTGTCTTTGCTCTTGACCACTATGTCATCCATGTAGGCTTCTACATTTCTGTGCATTTGCGGCTCAAAAGCGTCATGGACTACTCTTGCAAACGTTGAACCAGCATTCTTTAGCCCAAAAGGCATCCGTACAAAATAGTATGTGCCACATGGGGTGATGAATGCGGTTTTCTCTTCATCCTCTTCTGCCATGAAGATCTGATGATATCCGGAGTATGCATCAAGAAATGAAAGTATGTCACATCCAGCTGTGGAGTCAACAATCTGGTCGATACGTGGCAAGGGAAATGGGTCTTTGGGACAAGCTTTATTAACATCTGTGAAGTCAATACAAAGTCTCCATTTCCCATTTGCCTTGCGTACAACTACCAGATTGGCCAACCACGTGGGATGGAGCACTCCTCTGACAAGGCCTGCTGCTTCCAGTTTCTTGATGTCTTCTGCAATGAATTCTTGGCGCTCCACTACCTGCTTCCTGACTTTCTGCTTGACGGGCCGCGCATGAGGATAGACAGCTAGGTGGTGCTCAATTACTTTCCTGGGAACACCGGGGATGTCACACGGTTGCCATGCAAACACGTCGACATTCGCCCGCAGGAAAGCAACGAGCGCGCCTTCCTATTTAGGGTCGAGAGTGGCACTGATGGTGAAGGTACCACCAGTGCCGTCCTCCTTGGCGGGCACCTTCTTGGTCTTCGGTGGAGCTGCCATCATCTTCTTGCACTTGCCGGTGGAGCTCGATGGTGCGTCCTCGACGGTAGCGCAGCACTCCGAAGAGGTGCGCTTGCCGGAGTGGGCATCAGAGCTCTTGCCGGACTTGGTCTTCTTCTTCCCCCCGGGAGCTTCAGCGGCAAGTGATTTGCTATCTGTCGCAGCTGCTGCTTCCCGGTAAATCTTGTCGGCACAGATAAGGGCATCTTTCTTGTCGCCATGAACAGAAATGACACTTATCGGGCCTGGCATCTTGAGCAAGTTGTATGCATAATGAGAGGCTGCCATGAACTTGGCGAGCGCTGGACGGCCAAGTATCCCATTATAAGGCAATGGGAAGTCAGCAACGTCGAACGTGACCCTCTCAGTCCTGAAGTTTAGCTCGCTGCCAAATGTTACCGGCAACGTGATCTTCCCCTTTGGCTTGCTCATTCCTGGGTTGATTCCTTGGAAAGTGCCAGTCTCTTCGAGCTCGCTGTCAGGGATTTGAAGCTTCTGGCACTGCGGAGGAGATCAGGTTTAAGCCGGCCCCGCCGTCAACTAGCATCTTGGTGACCTTGAGGTTGCGGATAGTTGGTGAGACCAACATCGGCAAGCACCGACCGCAGTTATGCGATCGGGTGGTCCTCAATATCAAAGATGATAGGCGTCTTGGACCATTTCAAAGGCTGCGTGACTCTACGGATGGTTACGCTGCATTAACCTCCGCATCCATTGCTTGAGTTGGCGGTGTGAGGTATGCGCAGAGAAGCGCCGCCAACGCAAAGGACCTCTGTTGCTTTCTGAAACTCCTGCTCATCAGTTTCGTCGTCTTCCATGTCTTCATCGTCATCGTCGTCTTCATCCTTGTCGCGGCCACGGGGATGTCTGTCTCCTTGCCGCTGCTTGGCCTTGCTGCGGCGTCCCCCCCCCCCCGGCCGGGTCGCTTCTTGCTAGCTGCCCCAGCACCTTCCTGGGCCTTCTCCTTGTCGCGCCGCTCGTACTCAGCTTTCTGCTGTTCAACAAGCTGCTCGACCTTCTTGCAGCTCTGGAGGTCATGGCCCTTGGTACGGTGGATCTTGCAGTATTGTTTGTTGGAGCCGTCCTGCTTGTCGGCGGCCGCCACAGCTTGGCGGTCAGTGTCAGCGGCAACCTCCTTGTCGGAGCCACCAACCTTGGCTTTCTTGGCGCCACCTCCGTTGCCGGACTGCTCGACAACTAGTATCTCTTTGCTCTTCTTCATTCGATTGTTCCGCCGCCGACTCTTCTTTGCCGGGGCGGTCTCCTCACTATCAGATCCTGCTTCTGCATTCTCTCCTGGGAGTCTCCTCCTTCCTCAGCACGTGCACACTTGTCGGCCAGGGCATATAGATCACTGACGTCCTTAACTTTGCACATCGCCATCTCTTCCCTCATCCTGCGGTTCCGCACGTTCTGATGAAACGTCTTGATCACCTTGGCAGGGTGGACATCTGGGATGTTGTAGTGCACACGGTTGAATCTCGAATAAACTTGCGCAGGACTCTCCTTCCTTCGGGCGGCGGTGAAGGTCACTCTCTTGGCCATGAGGTTTGTGGTCGCTGTGAAGGCGCCGACAAACTGATGGCATAAATCTGCCCAAGAGGATATGGAACTGTCCGGCAAGTGCATGAGCCAAGATCTAACATTGGGCTTGAGTACCAGCGGGAAGTAGTTGGCGAGGATCTTGTCGTCTCGTCCCCTGCAGCTTGCACCGCGATGGTGTAGATGCTGAGGAACTCCGACGGATGCGTCCTGCCATCATACTTCTCCGCACGCGTCGGCTTGAAATTTTTCTTGTCGGGCCACTGGACTTGCCGTAGCTCACGAGTGAACGCAGGGCAACCTACCGCGTACGGCAAGTCACATGGTTCCCCTAGCGCATGCACGTCGAAAGAGGGCCCAGCGCGCTGGTCGGATTGACGCCGCGCTTCTCTTCGGCGCTCGATGCGAGTTCGAGCGTCTTCTTGTTGCCGTTCTTGAAGAACTTGGCGCTGATCACGGCGAGCTCGTGGATCCGATGAAGCGGTGGAGTCGCTGTCGAGGTGGATCCGATGAGTCGGCGATCTTGGCCTTCGGGGTGGAGAGTGCATGGTGGTTGCACCCCCACAGGTCTCGTCGCCACCGGCTCGTGCCTTGTCGTCTCACTGCGGCAGCGATGTGCTTGGTTGCCGCGGGACGTTGCCGTTGGCAAAGCCGATGAGACTCTGAATGGTGGCCCTCCATTCGTCGACCTTGTCAGCCGTTGGAGGGTAATCCAGGAGCAGTTGAGCTCGCGCCAAAGCTTCCGCTTGAGTGGTGGGCGGCAATGGCGAACGGTGTGAGGAGCGGGATGTGCTCAGACTTCTAAATACATTAGAAGGAGCAGTATCCCGCCCAGCGATCGTGCCCCTTCGCATTAGCTTTGTTGGCGCGCGAAGTTTCTCTTGAGCGCCTCTCGATCCACCAGCTCGATCTTGGCCCAACGAGCGTATGGCGCTGCGAGCACCATGACGCTGTCGGTCTCGCGCCCCCGAGATGGACGATGCGTATCCGGACGCCGAGGTCTGCGCCGCCTTGTCCTTGGACTTGGCAGCATCGTGGGCTCCCTCGACGACGCCTGTTCCTCCGCCAGCGTCTTCCCCCCCACTCGTCAGCTCCGGTGGTGATGGGTTTGACGCGGACGGCTCTGCTGCCGCCGAAGCCTTCTTCTTTGGTGGCATGTTGATGAAGATGTCGAAGATGATGCTCGTATGAACGCTGGATCAGGTTCACACAGCCTCGACGCCCCCTACCTGGCGCGCCAAAGATGTCGGGGAAGCTGATCATGACCCACGAACACCTATGGGACCTGGCGGACCGAGTCCCTTTTGGTTCGGTGGGGGGCGGAGATTGCACGAAGAGCAGATCGAGACGATGCACACGAGCAGTTTACCCAGCTTCGGAGCTCTCCAGAGAGATAATACTCCTACTGCTTCTTGGTTGATTGTATTGTGTTCTTGCAAGGGAGCAATGAGAGCTCCAAAACCTAGCTTGAGTGTCTCTAGTCTCGAATGAGTCGAATGAGCCGAACCCTTTCTACGTTGCACATGGGCCTCCTTTTATAGGCTAAAGGGGTCTCCGACAGGTGGCAACGTAGATGAGGGTACAAATGGAAAAACAGTAGTTGGTACACCGACTTGTACAAAGGTCTGATGTACTCTACCTAACTCTGACGGCAAGGGACAAAAACATTAAATGCCCGTCCTTGTCGCCTAAATAGTGCAACAGGGACCGTCAGGTGCGCCACCGTTTGCCACGATGGTAAGCTCGTCAGCGCCGCTTATCGCTGCTCCCCGCTGGCTGCACAGCCTCTTGACCGCACGCTGGAATGGCCCCATGGCGACATCGCTGGTGGATGAGCTGGAGCGGAGATGAGAGAGGTTGCTCGCCGCGGCAAGCACCTTGCCGCGGCTGAATCCTTGTCGCGCTCGGGAGCTTGTCGCTCACCAAGCCTTCCCGGCAAGCTCCTCTTGCCGGGGTCTTGTCCTCTGTGTGCCTTGAGTGGCCTTCCCGGCAAGCTCCTCTTGCCTGGGCCTTGTCTTCTTGGTTAAATACTTTGTTCTTGAATGGCTCCAAAGGAACCATGGAGGATCTTGGTGGTCACTAGGCAGCCCTGCCGCGGGGTGCTGCAACTGCCCGTGCACGAGTCCGGGATACTAGGGTACCCCTACTCTAGTACACCGACATGTTGGCTATTCAAGATAATATAATCTGGTATGAAAAACCTTATTCATTCAATATCATAATGAAAATTCAGCCAAGTTTGGCTATTTGAATAATATAACCCAATGATGTATAAGCGCATGATTCCAATGGCGCAATCCAAATATGTACTGGCGACTTATAGTCCAAACCAGGCCGGGCTAACAAACACCGGATAATTTCTTATCATATACTAGTGACTTATCGTCTTAAAGCCAGGCCGGTTTAATAAACACCAGATAATTTATCATCATGCTTTATTCAACCTGTCTCTGCATACAAGAAGTTTAAAGTGTCCTGGCGGTTTATCACGGGACGAATCATAATGCCCAACATATAACCCAGGTTTATAACCAAGGCTGCACTTAAGAATAATCAATGAAATATATCATACCTGTGACCTTGAATCACATCATTGGTTTACCAACTTTTTGTAGTAAGGGTGATAACCCCAATTTTGAGTAATGATAACTCCTTTCATAATCGTGTCATTTATGATAAAACCGTGCGGGTTGCAATAAACACGGTTTAACCATATATAATCTGGCGACTCGTAGTCAAACCAGACCGGGCGGATAGTCTCCGGATTATGATTTGATCATGTACTGACAACTTGTAGTGGAAAGTCAAGCCGGGTTAATGAACGCGGTTTATTCCATAATAAGATGGTAATATAAAATCAAACCGGGCAGATAGTCTCCGGATTAGGATTTGACCGTGTTCCGTCAATTGACAGTTTGAACCGGTTTAAAAATGTTATCGGTTTAAAAAACGCAACAAAAATCAAATAACAGTTATGAAAAATATGGAAGCAAAGGCAATGATAAAACCGTTTGCAAAAAGAGGCTTTACTGAGCCGATCAGATGGTGTTACCATGGTCGGACACGACCAAGCTCCCAATAAGGTGTAGCTATGGTTCAGGTCAGCCAGGTCCCCAGCTGAAATCGTGGCATTATGCCGATCAAGTGGCGTGGCGATGGTTCGGGTTCGACCAAGCCCCCAAGTGACTCTATGGCCTTAAGCCGATCAAGAGGCGTGACTGGTTCAGACTTGACCATGTCCCCAAGTGATCTGGTGGCTTTCGCCTATCAAAAGGTGTTGCATTGGTTCGGACATGACCGAGCCCCCAAGTGATGTTGTGGCACTAGGCCGATCAAGAGGCATGGCTATGGTTCGGATACGACCAAGCCCCCAAGTGATCAATAATATGATAAGCCAATAAGTCATGATACCCATGCTTGAACCGCGCATCATGGCAGCAGGTCCTCTTTGGCACCCTTTAACTTTTTGCAAGAGATAAATCCTTCTTGAACCGGATGTTAAACCGGATATAGAGAGCTTCAAAGCTTTGTGGGAGACACCTTTCCCTTGAACCGGATTTTAAACCGGAATCTTTATTTTCAGCCGGAAATTTTCCGACGGCTTTTAAACTCGAGCTTGCGAGAAGTTAATTCCTTTTTGAACCGGAAATTCTTAAACCGGAATTGAGAGCCTTCAGAGCTTTGTGGGAGACAGATTTCCCTTGAACCGGGTTGTAAACCGGATATTTGAGAGCTTCAGCGAGACTGACTTCCCTTGAGCCAGATTTTCAACCAGAATCCTTTACGATGATCTGGAACGTCTTCATTGAACTGGGATTTACTAACTGTCATATACCTTCTAAGCCGGGAATTTTCTGACGGCCTTCAAATAACAGTAGCCTCCGGGTCCGGGTTATCTTTCCCTCCATCGTTCTGGGGTTCTTTAAATTTGCTAAAACCGGCAAGATTTGCTGAGTCATGTCATCGTAGCCCCCGAGTCTCAAGGTGACTCGAGGAGTTGGCTTGAAACTCTCCATATTTGACCGTGATGTAAACCGGCATAACTTTCATATCATTGGTGTTGATAGCACAATGTGAATCCACAGAAGGTTGAGGTGACTGCGGCGGGTTATAAATGGTCCCGTGTGAGCCGTGTCAGCAACTCGGCCAATGGTTCCTTCCAACTGGCGATTTGAAGTTAACCAGTACTATAATGGCGGCGACTTATGTGCTTGCTTATTGAGCCATCCAGTGCAGACGGCGGTTGACAATAATTTGCCTCCAATTTGAAAGAAAACCGGGCTACCCAAGCTGTTACTTGCTCATATCCAATAAACAGCTCATGCAGACGGTGCGGCCCGGTATGTCGATGTAGACCAGGCCGCAAGAGACGGACAGCAGAGACGACCGCATCATCAGTGGCGGCTCCGACAGATGAGTCGGCCGCGGCATTCTAAACCGGCATGGACGGGGAAATCGGTACTGGTGTCGTAAACCGGCACGGACGGACGTGTTAACCGCGTCGTTTTGATATAGTGAACAATTGTCCTGCATCAACAATATTGCAGACCAAGACAAAGATAAACTGCTCTTTGACAATAATATGTGCCAATAAAAGATATTTTAGATGGATATCACCTCATGTGCGAGGCCGGAAATAATTCGCCATGAAATTGATGATCGCTAGGTGAAATTGAAGTCGCTCACGGGTGAACCAGCCGCGGTGTGGTAAACTGATGTGGACGGGTGAGTCAGCCGCGACGCTTGTAAGCCGGTGCAGACAACGAGTCGGCCGCAGCGTTATAAACCGGCGCGGGCGGGAGAATCGGCCGAGGAGGCCCCTTTTGCAAACACCTTTTTGTGAGGAATAATAGTCCTGCGGAAGAAAAATAGCATAGACCAAGTAATTATTCTTTGATAAAAACAATGTGTTAAGAAAAATAGATGGATATCACCTGGTTTGTCTGGATGACAGATGGAGTCTTACAAACACCGAGTTAATCGCTCGCCCAAGGCAATGACGGAAATGATGCACCACAGCAGTGAAAACGGCCCGAGGTGAAACCGTGGATGATGAAGTAGAGGCAACTCACAACGGACGTGCAGCGACTCGGAACAATGTTGTTGCGGCGGCTTGTGGAGGCAGGTCCACGGGCCGTGGTTACAACAACGATAAAAAAACGCACCGACGGCTTGGAACGGCGCGGCGGCCCCGCAAAGAGGTGAAGCGGCGGGTGGATGGCCAAGGTCAACTGGGCGGGTCGAGGCGCTGCAATGCCCGCAGCGGCAGTGAAACGAATCCACGCCCACGACCCCATCCACTCCGGATCGTGGTTGTTTTGATTTTTTTTTACCTTACCGTGAGGATGATCCTGTAGTAGCACTTGCCTCCTTCCGATTCGGATGGATGTAGTCATTAAAGACAGAACACGTCTTGATCTAGTACTAGTACTCAAGTAGTATTAGCCCTCTTCCCAAAAAGGAAATAATTGATGTTGGCTTTCACGTGACAAAGTACTAGAAGTACTGTAGCGGTTTGACCGAGAGTCCCTGTTGGGGAACGTAGTAATTTCAAAAAATTTCCTACGATCACGCAAGACCATGGTGATGGCATAGCAACGAGAGGGGAGAGTATCCGTCCACGTACCCTCGTAGACCGAAAGCGGAAGCGTTATAACAACGCGGTTGATGTAGTCGTACGTCTTCACGATCCGACCGATCCAAGCACCGAACGTACGGCACCTCCGAGTTCTGCACACGTTCAGCTCGATGACGATCCCCGGACTCCGATCCAGCAAAGTGTCGGGATGAGTTCCGTCAAGACGACGGCGTGGTGGCGATGATGATGCTCCACCGGCGCGGGCTTCGCCTAAGCTCCGCAGCGGTATATTCGAGGTGTAGTTTGGTGGAAGGGGCACGCACACGGCTAAGGAGCGATCTCAATGATCAACTTGTGTGTCATGGGGTGCCCCTGCCCCTGTATATAAAGGAGCAAGGGAGGGAGGAGGCGGCCCTATGTTTGGCGGCCAAGGGAGTCCTACTCCCAGGGAGTAGATTCCCCTTTCCTAGTCAACTAGGAATCCTTCCATGTAGGGGAGGAAGGGAGAAGGAAGTGGAGGAGTAGGAAGGTGGCGGCCCCTTTCCCTAGTCAATTCGGACTAGAGGGAGGGGGCGCAGCAGCCTTTTCCTCTTCCCACTAAAGCCCATCAAGGCCCATTACTTCTCCGTAACTACCGGTACTCGAAAAATACCGAATCACTCGGAACCTTTCCGAACTCGAATATAGTCGTCCAATATATCGATCTTTACGTCTCGACCATTTCGAGACTCCTCGTCATGTCCCGATCTCATCCGGGACTCGAACTCCTTCGGTACATCAAAACTCATAAACTCATAATAAAATTGTCATGAAACCTTAGCGTGCGGACCCTACGGGTTCGAGAACTATGTAGACATGACCTAGAACTATTCTTGGTCAATAACCAATAGCGGAACCTGGATGCCCATATTGGCTCCTACATATTCTCTGAAGATCTTTATCGGTCAAACCGCATAACAACATACTTTGTTCCCTTTGTCATCGGTATGTTACTTGCCGAGATTCGATCGTCGGTATCCAATACCTAGTTCAATCTCGTTACCGGCAAGTCTCTTTACTCGTTCCGTAATACATCATCTCGCAACTAACTCATTAGTTGCAATGCTTGCAAGGCTTAAGTGATGTGCATTACCGAGAGGGCCAGAGATACTTCTCCGACATTCGGAGTGACAAATCCTAATCTCGAAATCGCCAACCCAACATCTGCCTTTGGAGACACCTGTAGTACTCCTTTATAATCACCCGATTCGTTGTGACGTTTGGTAGTACCAAAGTGTTCCTCCGTGGCAGGAGTTGCATAATCTCATAGTCATAGGAACATGTATAAGTCATGAAGGAAGCAATAGCAACATACTAAGCGATCGTGTGCTAAGCTAACGGAATGGGTCATGTCAATCAGATCATTCAACTAATGATGTGACCTTGTTAATCAAATAACAACTCCTTGTTCATGGTTAGGAAACATAACCATCTTTGATTAACAAGCTAGTCAAATAGAGGCATACTAGTGACATCTTTGTTTGTCTATATATTCACACATGTATTATGTTTCCGGTTAATACAATTCTAGCATGAATAATAAACATTTATCATGATATAAGGAAATAAATAATAACTTTATTATTGCCTCTAGGGCATATTTCCTTCAGTCTCCCACTTGCACTAGAGTCAATAATCTAGATCACATCACCATGTGATTAACATCGATAGTTCACATCATCATGTGATTAACACCCATAATTCACATCGCCATGTGACCAAGACCCAAAGGGTTTACTAGATTCAGTAATCTAGTTCACATCGCTATGTGATTAACACCCAAAAGAGTACTAAGGTGTGATCATGTTTTGCTTTGTGAGAGAATCTTAGTCAGCGGGTGCGCCACATTCAGATCCGTATGTATTTTGCAAATCTCTATGTCAACAATGCTCTGCACGGAGCTACTCTAGCTAATTGCTCCCACTATCAATATGTATCTAGATCGAGACTTAAAGTCATCCAGATCGGTGTCAAAACTTGCATCGACGTAACCCTTTACGACGAACCTTTTATCACTTCCATAATCGAGAAACATATCCTTATTCTACTAAGGATAATTTTGACCGCTGTCCATTGATCTACTCCTAGATCACTATTGCACTCCCTTGCCAAGCTTAGTGGTAGGGTATGCAATAGATCTGGTACACAGCATGACATACTTTATAGAACCTATGGCTGATGCATAGGGAATGACTTTCATTCTCTTTCTATCTTCTGCCGTGGTCGGGTTTTGAGTCTTACTCAATCTCACACCTTGTAACACAGGCAAGAACTCTTTCTTTGACTGTTCCATTTTGAACTACTTCAAAATCTTGTCAAGGTATGTATTCATTGAAAAATTTTATCAAGCGTCTTTGATCTATCTCTATAGATCTTGATGCTCAATATGTAAGCAGTTTCACCGAGGTCTTTCTTTGAAAAACTCCTTTCAAATACTCCTTTATGCTTTGCAGAATAATTCTACATTATTTCCGATCAACAATATGTCATTCACATATACTTATCGAAATCTGTAGTGCTCCCACTCACTTTCTTGTAAATACAGGCTTCTCCAAAAGTCTGTAAAAACCATATGCTTTGATCAAATCATCAAGCATATATTCCAACTCTGAGATGCTTGCACCAGTCCATAGATGGATCGCTGGAGCTTGCACATTTTGTTAGCTCCTTTAGGATTGACAAAACCTTCTGGTTGCATCATATACAACTCTTCTTTAATAAATCCATTAAAGAATGTAGTTTTGACATCCATTTGCCAGATTTCATAAAATGTGGCAATTGCTAACATGATTCGGACAGACTTAAGCATCGCTTCTGTTGAGAAAATCTCATTGTAGTCAACACCTTGAACTTGTCAAAAACCTTTTTGCGACAAGTCGAGCTTTGTAGATAGTAACACTTCTATCAACATCTGTCTTCCTCTTGAAAATCCATTTATCTACATGGCTTGCTGATCATCGAGCAAGTCAATCAAAGTCCATACTTTGTTCTCATATATGGATCCTATCTCAGATTTCATGGTCTCAAGCCATTTCGCGGAATCTGGGCTCATCATCGCTTCCTCATAGTTCGTAGGTTTCATCATGTTCTAGTAACATGACTTCCAGAACATGATTACCGCACCATACTGGTGCGGATCTTACTCTGGAAGACCTACGAGGTTTGGTAGCAACTTGATCTGAAGTTTCATGATCATCATCATTAACTTCCTCACTAATTGGTGCAGGAATCACTGGAACTGATTTCTGTGATGAACTACTTTCCAATAAGGGAGAAGGTACAATCACCTCATCAAGTTTCTACTTTCCTCCCACTCACTTCTTTCGAGAGAAACTTCTTCTCTAGAAAGGATCCATCTTAACAACGAAAAACTTGCCTTCGGATCTGTGATAGAAGGTGTACCCAATAGTCACCTTTGGGTATTCTATGAAGGCGCACTTCTCCGATTTGGGTTCGAGCTTATCGGTGAAAACTTTTTCACATAAGCATCACAACTCAAACTTTAAGAAAGCGACGACTTAGGTTTCTTTGCTAAACCATAGTTCATACGGTGTCATCTCAGCGGTTTAGATGGTGCCCTATTAAGCGTGAATGCAGCTGTCTCTAATGCATAACCCAAAGCGATAGTGGTAAATCGGTAAGAGACATCATTGATCGCACCATATCAAAATAAAAAATGCAGATTCTGACGTTCGGACACACCATAACGTTGTGGTGTTCGGTGGCGTGAGCTATGAAACTATTCCACTTTGTTTTAATTGAAGACCAAACTCGTAACTCAAATATTTATCTCCACGATCAGATCGCAGAAACTTTATTTTCTTGTTACGATGATTTTCCACTTCACTCTGAAATTCTTTGAACTTTTCAATTATTTCAGACTTATGTTTCATCAAGTAGATATACCTATATCTGCTCAAATCATCTTGTGAAGGTCAGAAAATAACGATACTTGCCACGAGCATCAACACTCATTGGATCGCATACATCGGTATGTATTATTTCCAATAAGTCATTAGCTTGTTCCATTGTTCGGAGAAGCGGAGTTTTAGTCATCTTGCCCAAAAGGCACGGTTCGCAAGCATCAAATGATTCATAATCAAGTGATTCCAAAAGTCCATCGGCATGGATTTTTTCATGCGCTTTACACCAATATGACCTAAGCGGCATTGCCACAAATAAGTTGCACTATCATTATTAACTTTGCATCTTTTGGTTTCAATATTATGAATATGTATCACTATGATCGAGATCCAATGAACCATTTTCATTGGGTGTGTAACCATATAAGGTTTTATTCATGTAAGCAGAACAACAATTTATTCTCTTACTTAAATGAATAACCGTATTGCAATAAACATGATCAAATCATATTTATGCTCAACACCAAATAACACTTATTTAGGTTCCACACTAATCCGAAAGTATAGGGAGTGTGCGATGATGATCATATCAATCTTGGAACTACTTCCAACACTCATCGTCACTTCCCTTCAACTAGTTTCTTTTCATTCTGCAACTCCGTTTCAAGTTACTACTCTTAGCAAGCGAACCAGTATCAAATACCGAGGGGTTGCTACGAACACTAGTAAAATACACATCAATAATCTGTATATCAAATATACCTTTGTTCACTTTGCCATCCTTCTTATCCGCCAAATACTTGGGGTAGTTCCGCTCCTAGTGACCAGTTCCATTGCAGCAAAAGCACTTAGTCTCGGGCTTAGGTCCAGACTTGGGC
This sequence comes from Aegilops longissima, assembly GCA_021605205.1. Taxonomy (NCBI): domain Eukaryota; kingdom Viridiplantae; phylum Streptophyta; class Magnoliopsida; order Poales; family Poaceae; genus Aegilops; species Aegilops longissima. The sequence continues at coordinate 653,819,967 of CM038678.1, read as the reverse complement.
TTCTTCACTCGAGCAACAACTTGCTTGCCGTTCCTTTTGAAGTTCCCTTCTTCCCTTTGCCATTTTCCTTGAGACTAATGGTCTTGTCAACCATCAACACTTGATGTTTTCTTGATTTCTACCTTCGCGATTTTAGCATCGCGAAGAGCTCGAGAATCTTTTTCGTCATCCCTTGCATACTATAGTTCATCACGAAGTTCTACTAACTTAGTGATGGTGACTAGAAAATTCTGTCAATCACTATCTTATCTGGAAGATTAACTCCCACTTGATTCAAGCGATTGAAGTACTCGGACAATCTGAGCACATGCTCACTAGTTGAGCGATTCTCCTCCATCTTTTAGTTATAGAACTTGTTGGAGACTTCATATCTCTCAACTCGGGAATTTGCTTGAAATATTTAACTTCAATTCCTGGAACATCTCATATGGTCCATGACGTTCAAAAACGTCTTTGAAGTCCCGATTCTAAACCGTTAAGCATGGTGCACTAAACTATCATGTAGTCATCATATTGAGCTAGCCAAACGTTCATAACGTCTGCATCTGCTCCTGCAATAGGTCTGTCACCTAGCGGTGCATTAAGGACATAATTCTTCTGCGCAGCAATGAGGATAAACCTCAGATCACGGATCCAATCCGCATCATTGCTACTAAGATTTTTCAATACAATTTTCTCTAGGAACACATATGAAAACATAGGGAAGCAACAACGCGAGCTATTGATCTACAACATAATTTGCAAAATACTACCAGGACTAAGTTCATGATAAATTAAAGTTCAATTAATCATATTACTTAAGAACTCCCACTTAGAAAAATATCCCTCCAATTCTCTAAGTGATTGCGTGATCCATATCAACTACACCATGACCGATCATCACGTGTGATGGAGTAGTTTCAATGGTGAACATCAATATGTTGATCATATCTACTATATGATTCACGCTCGACCTTCGGTCTCCGTGTTCGAGGTCATATCTTATATGCATAGCTCGTCAAGTATAACCTGAGTATTCTGCGTGTGCAACTGTTTTGCACCGTTGTATTTGAGCGTAGAGCCTATCACACCCGATCATCACGTGGTGTCTCAAAGACGAAGAACTTTCGCAGCGGTGCATACTCGGGAGAACACTTCTTGATAATTTAGTAAGGGATCATCTTATAATGCTACCGTCAATCAAAGCAAAATAAGATGCATAAAGGATTAACATCACATGCAATCAATATAAGTGATATGATATGGCCATCATCATCTTGTGCTTGTGATCTCCATCTCCAAGCACCGTCATGATCACCATCGTCACCGGTAGCGACACCTTGATCTCCATCGTAGCATCGTTGTCGTCTCGCCAATCTTATGCTTCTCGACTATCGCTACCGCTTAGTGATAAAGTAAAGCATTACATGGCGATTGCATTTCATACAATAAGCGACAACCATATGGCTCCTGCCGATTGCCGATAACCGGTTACAAAACATGATCATCTCATACAATAAAATTCAGCATCATGTCTTGACCATATCACATCACAACATGCCCTGCAAAAACAAGTTAGGCGTCCTCTACTTTGTTGTTGCAAATTTTACGTGGCTGCTACGGGCTGAGCAAGAACCGTTCTTACCTACGCATCAAAACCACAGCGATACTTCGTCAAATAGACTCCGTTTAACCTTCTCAAGGACGGGCGTAGCCACACTCAGTTCAACTAAAGTGAGAGAGACAGACACCGCCGGTCACCTTTAAGCAACGAGTGCTCACAGCGGTGAAACCAGTCTCGCGTAAGCGTCTGGCGTAATGTCGGTCCGGGCCGCTTCATCTCACAATACCGCTGAACCAAAGTATGACATGCTGGTAGGCAGTATGACTTGTATCGTCCACAACTCACTTGTGTTCTACTCGTGCACATGACATCAACGCATAAAACCAGGCTCGGATGCCACTGTTGGGGAGCGTAGTAATTTCAAAAATTTCCTACGATCACGCAAGACCATGGTGATGGCATAGCAGCGAGAGGGAGAGTATCCGTCCACGTACCCTCGTGAGACCGAAAGCGAAGCGTTATAACAACGCGGTTGATGTAGTCGACGTCTTCACGATCCGACCGATCCAAGCACCGAGCGTCACGGCACCTCCGAGTTCTGCACACGTTCAGCTCGATGGCGATCCCGGACTCCGATCCAGCAAAGTGTCGGGGATGAGTTCCGTCAACCTGACGGCGTGGTGGCGATGATGATGCTCCACCGGCGCAGGGCTTCGCCTAAGCTCCATAGCGGTATATTCGAGGTGTAGTTTGGTGGAAGGGGCACCGCACACGGCTAAGGAGCGATCTCAATGATCAACTTGTGTGTCATGGGGTGCCCCTGCCCCTGTATATAAAGGAGCAAGGGAGGAGGAGGCGGCCCTATGTTTGGCGGCAAGGGAGTCCTACTCCCACGGAGTAGGATTCCCCTTTCCTAGTCCAACTAGGAATCCTTCCATGTAGGGGAGGAAGGGAGAAGGAAGTGGAGGAGTAGGAAGGTGGCGGCCCCTTTCCCTAGTCAATTCGGACTAGAGGGAGGGGCGCAGCAGCCTTTTCCTCTTCCCACTAAAGCCCATCAAGGCCCATTACTTCTCCCGTAACTACCGGTACTCGAAAATACCGAATCACTCGGAACCTTTCCGAACTCCGAATATAGTCGTCCAATATATCGATCTTTACGTCTCGACCATTTCGAGACTCCTCGTCATGTCCCCGATCTCATCCGGGACTCGAACTCCTTGGTACATCAAAACTCATAAACTCATAATAAAATTGTCATCGAAACCTTAAGCGTGCGGACCCTACGGGTTCGAGAACTATGTAGACATGACCTAGAACTATTCTTGGTCAATAACCAATAGCGAACCTGGATGCCCATATTGGCTCCTACATATTCTCTGAAGATCTTTATCGGTCAAACCGCATAACAACATACTTTGTTCCCTTTGTCATCGGTATGTTACTTGCCGAGATTCGATCGTCGGTATCCAATACCTAGTTCAATCTCGTTACCGGCAAGTCTCTTTACTCGTTCCAGTAATACATCATCTCGCAACTAACTCATTAGTTGCAATGCTTGCAAGCTTAAGTGATGTGCATTACCGAGAGGGCCCAGAGATACTTCTCCGACATTCGAGTGACAAATCCTAATCTCGAAATCGCCAACCCAACATCTGCCTTTGGAGACACCTGTAGTACTCCTTTATAATCACCCGATTACGCCGTTGTGACGTTTGGTAGTACCAAAGTGTTCCTCCGGTAAGCGGAGTTGCATAATCTCATAGTCATAGGAACATGTATAAGTCATGAAGGAAGCAATAGCAACATACTAAGCGATCGTGTGCTAAGCTAACGGAATGGGTCATGTCAATCAGATCATTCAACTAATGATGTGACCTTGTTAATCAAATAACAACTCCTTGTTCATGGTTAGGAAACATAACCATCTTTGATTAACAAGCTAGTCAAGTAGAGGCATACTAGTGACATACTGTTTGTCTATATATTCACACATGTATTATGTTTCCGGTTAATACAATTCTAGCATGAATAATAAACATTTATCATGATATAAGGAAATAAATAATAACTTTATTATTGCCTCTAGGGCATATTTCCTTCAGTCCCTGCCATGACCTGCCCGGATGCAGAGAGTCACTTTTCCCTGATCTTCACGTGCTAACCCTGCGTAGCACCTTCTTCCTTTATTTAATTCTTGAGTTAACTTCCGGAAAGATTCCTTATATGCATATAGCAACCAGATTTGACAAAAGACAAACCGATCCGGCTTCAGGCAATCGTCTCGGCAACTCCCGCTTGCGACGGCGGCAACTCGGCGAATCAGACGGAAATAACAGTATTTTGATGATCTTGATCCGTACTGATGAAACCTCCTTTGCACTTGGCTTTTTGCGGCGATGCAACGGAAAGTGATACGGCCACGACGGATCGCCTGGCCGCGTTTGACGGTGCACATAGACGCAATTCGGCTCTTCTCATCTGAAAATTACGAACTTCTCCATCCTTAGAAAGATTCCTCCAAGAACTCAACACCACCGTGCGCGAGCCCCACAGTGGGCGCCAACTGTCGTGGATTTGTCACGGCAGATGTCCTAGTGTGAGGACTTAATCGCGAGGCCAACGCATCTATGCGGTAGCTTGAGAGGGGTTGAGCGGAATCGAGAGACGCAGGGCGGATCAACACGCAAGACAAGGGTTTAGACAGCTTCAGGCCCCGGGAAACATCATCCGGTAAAAACCCTACATGATGTTTGAGGCTAGGTCTCATTATCATCACGAGGGAGTCGCCGTAAACCGGCTCTCCTCTTTGTGTTTAGCCCTAAGATTGTTTCTTCTTGCTTGTCGCTTGTCCCTCTTTGGGGAGCCCTGCCCCTCCTTATATATCTTGAAGGGGCGGGTTACATGTGGAGTCCTATTAGGATTAGGACTAGTCTATCTCTAATGCAAACCGGATACAAGTCCTGGTCTTAACTCCTTGTAAGGTAAATATTCCTCATGCCTTTCCTCTTAAACCGGCCCACAATAGTTGAACCGGCCTTCATGAACCGCCAGACGGGCCACCAGGTCTTGTCGCTCCTCTGACCCGTCCGCCGAGTCACCAGTGAGTTACAACATCCTGGCGGGTTGCTGGTAAATTGCCAGGTCTGGGCGGGTCACCAGATGAATATCGCCAAGTGCCAGCGGGACCTCAAATAAACCGCCAAGTCTGGCCGGGTTAACTTCCGGCCGGTTTACACCGCGGGGTATATCCCCGATAGACTCCAAGAAATATAAGGTGATAATGTGAGGTGGGCCATGCTGGAGTCCGGACCGCTTCCGGAGCCCGCTCTCACCGCCCTGGCCCCTCAAGACGCCAGCTGCCCGCTGCATGCATAGCATGTAGTCCCCGCTTATGTGGAGGAGAGAGAGGCATTGACAAAGTCAAGGAGTAACAGTGGAGACAATAGCTTTCATCAAAAATAAACAATGAATACTCGTTGCTCGTCCTCTATATCGGAAAGAATACTTTCATTCGCTGACATGTGGGACGTCGACCATCCTGGTCCACTTGCCATGCTCAAAATTATCCTGGTCTACCCAGGTCGTATCGCAGGCCCAACCTTTCCCACCATAAGTTGTTCGGATGAAGGAACCATCATGACTTCGTTGAATTCCGCTTCTTCAAGATAACTTACTGTACCCGCAATACTGCTACCACACGCGAAGAATGGACGGCACTGTACCACGTCATATCACTGAAACCCACTAGGCCAAACTAGCCCGCCTAGGTCATCTATTTTGGAGCGGAGGAGATGCGTCTCTGCCTGCTATGATTTTGTGTTGCACGTTCTCGTACTTTTGCTACGATTTTCCTACCCTATGAACCAAATGAGGCCTGAATGTATGTCGACTATTGTCTGATCAATCGCTAAGCCTACAATTTTAGGAGCTAGGGCTATTGGTCGATCGACGAGGGATAAGTATAAGAGTACCACGAGCTCATCAGCCCCAACGTTTCTCTTCAGTGAGTGTTTTGCAAGTACTATAGCTCGCACAGTAGCTAGCCTACTAACACCAAGAATCATCAAACAAGCCCTACTAATATGATAAACAGTTCAAACTTACATCTAAGCATGCCATATATTACATCAAAAGCTGGTGAGGATACATCTGTTTCCATAACTCGGAGAGGGTTCGCATGATTCACTATCAAACAAAAGTAGCAAGATCCGCCCACACAAGACAGTGCACTAGCCCTAAGATGGTTTGATAACACGCATCGTTCTGGTAATTAAACATAGGGCAATACAAACTTCCCTGAAGGATTAGCGCGACCAACTATTTCTTGTCATCGATCTCTCGGGCAATGACCATAGCACGGACAGCGGCATGGGAATCAATTTCTGGGGCGATGTCCACAGGACTGACCGCGACATCGGAATCGATCTCTGGGGTGATGTCCACAGGATGGACAGCGGTATCGGAATCGATCTCCGGGGCGATGCCAACAGGACGGGCCACGACATCGGAATCATCAAGGACAACCACCGACACCTGCACAACACTAACATATTAGCAAACACATTGCAAATAATCAAAAAGCAAGCACACTGCAAATAATCAAAAACCACAACTATGGTAATAAGACATTGTTTTTTACCTTGTGCAGCTCACCGGGGGATCTCATCCCTCCGGGGGCCATCTCCTCGTCCTCGATGGGGGCCATCACCTTGCCAGGGGAATACTGCTTCTCAACGGCGACTATCTCCTCAAACTCGGTCTTGAGCCTTACATAGGTGGCAATCAGAGCTCCTGGGGTAGGCATGGTGGGGCCCTTGCTATTATTCCAACTTTCTTTGAGGAGTTCGTCCGCCAACGTCCTCAACTCTTTGGCCAGTGCTTGTTTCTTGGAGTTCTTCTTCTCCATGGGTTGGCCCGCCAACATGGTAAACTCGTTGGTCGGTGCTCGCTTCACGGAGATCACTGTCTCCGATGGGTTGTCCATGGCAACTCTTTGCCTAGTGCTCCAGGATCCATCAATGAACCGACAAACAAAAAGCAATCGAAAGGAAACCACAATCGCAATGAAAAGCGGGAAAAGAATAGGATGTGAGAATCGGTCGATTGCTTCGCAAAAAGAAGATTATTGGAATGAAAATATAGCAGCATAACTGATTAGCCCACCTTTCATTCGTCGGTAGAGAAGAAAAATGGCGAAGTGAGTAGCACAGGTGTGGTTTTCTTCAAGAAAGGGAAGAAAGGGCTTGAGCAGCGTTCCAATGAAATGATGGTTGCTTCGTCCAGTCCAACTTGGAGCCACCTTACCACCTTTGGTAAAGGTGTGGGTTTTGTGATATGATTGGTCATGACGGCCACACCGGGGTGACATGTGAGTCTCATTGTAGCACCTCGCTGTGATTTGGTGGATGGCACGCGGGCCGGATGCTTTGAAATGTAATTAACTTGATTTTAGTCTCTTTAGTATTTGGATCCAAGCATGGATGAGGCTAACAAGTTTTAGTCCCACTACTTTTAGTCATGAGACTAAAACGTATCAAAGCACTCTCTCAGGCTGGTCATAGTGGGGAGTAACTTAGACTAGTGTCATGCATATGACACTAGTGTAAGTTACTACCTCCATAGTGCAAAGTAACATAGTAGTAGTATCATAGATTGCTTCATTTATTATCTCATAGACTCATTTTGCCTCGGGAAGCGCTATGTTACCACAAGCGCCTCTTTCCTCATTAAATACTTGCCACATAAGCAAAATTGTCTTGGGATGTGTTAAGTTACTACCTAAGTTACTCCCACTATGGCTAGCCTCAATATTGTGCACCGCGACCAAGGCGGAGAGGAAAATGAGAGAACTACGTAATTAATGCATGAGTTTAATTAGGGTAGTTTCGTAAAGTATGGGATACATTCCTCCAATCGCAAAATGCCTTGGTTCCATGAGATTTGAGATTTGAGCCCTATAAACCGGAGGGGAGGGGGTAGTACTGCACACGGTGTAGTCTAGTCACTTGTTTTTTTTAGCCGAAGTCTAGTCACTTGTTGAAATCTCTAGAAAGGCAAATACTCCTTTCCGGTTTACAGGTCTATACTACTCCCTCCGTCTAGGTGTGTAAGTCATCTTACAAAAACCAAATAGTCCCAAAACACTTAGGCGCGGTGCACTACCTTCTACCTTGTTTCTTGTTTCTTGACATACGTATCAACCAATAAGAGATGAGAGGTGTGCATGCTTTTAATGACTTGCAATGGCTAGTTCATTGCATGGAATGCTATTAATTAGCAAATAAACATTGGTGACCCCAAGAGGAAACGGTGCTAAGCGCGTGGACCTATGCAGAATGAGTATCAACCAATGGATAATGGAGTTTAATTGTTAAACAATAGCAATTTTGTCTCATGCAAGAGCATGTCTAGTACTCTAAGGAACCGCACCACGCGAGAGTTCGCAACTGCCACGTTCGGTTTGCACTTGGCTCTTCGCCTCTTCGAGAAGACGAACAATGATGTTACCCCTACTTCTACAGTATCGAATCCACTGCTGCATGTCCGTCCACCTCGTGCGGGAGGGATAGTGTGTAGCGAAAGCTTCTACTTACTGCTCCTGCCTTTGCGTCCATGACAGGTGGGCCCAGTAAGTGGTTGGCCCATCTGTCATGCCGCCAAACGCAGGTGCAGTTAAGGCACCGGGGCTCAGTCCGCGAGGGAGAGGGCGTCGTAGTAATCAAATTTCTCGGGCTTGTACGAGTTGACGTGACACATCAAAGCAATGCATTCGATAAAACTCTTTTTACACATTTCAAATGGGCTACTTCGTATGTAGGAGTAGACATATTCTGCTTTATGTACTCCCTCCGTTCCAAAATATAAGTCTTTTTAGAGATTTCACTATGAACTGGAGTACATACGAAACAAAATGAGTGAATCTACACTCTAAAATACGTCTATATACATCCGTATGTAGTTTGTAGTGGAATCCCTAAAAAGACTTACATTTAGAAACGGAGGGAGTAGTCACTTGTTGCAATCTCTAAAAAGACTTATATTTGGAAATGGAGGGAGTACAACGCATGCATGCATGCCGTGACTTTCCTTTTGGTACTTGCATGTGTTGATTTGATGCACCTTGCCAAATTTTGACTATAAATTTAACTAACCAAATTTTCATGCATGTCACAAAAAATCACGGGGCTGTTTGGATTGTGACTATATTTGTCTTATGTTGCCACATTATTTTTCCCACACTTGCCACACTTGCCTAACCTGAGTTGCTCAAATTGTTAGACACACTTTGGCTTGCCTAAGGGAATCTTGCCACAATTTTTGTGTCTATGACATGTGGGGTTCACTGCTAATAAAAAATTCTTGTCTTAGGTGTGGCTAATAAAAAGACTTATATTTAGGAACGGAGGGAGTAGAAAATATAAATAATAATGCATGTTGGGGCAACCCACGTTTCCGCTAATTTTAGCCGTGGGCTTGTTCACTATTTTTATGAGGGGTGGTTGTTCATTTAATGGAGGGACTTGTAGTACTACCGGACTTGAGCGATACAAAGTGCGACACAGCACACGTAACACCACTTGGAACAAGCGGGTAGCTATCTCAAAAAACAATCAACAACTAAAAAAACCGCGACCTGGCATGTACTAGTACAGTACACAATTTTAAACGATTGTTTTGATGGAGTGAAAAAGGAAAACTACCCCAATACTTATATATAGGCCGGAGCCTCCGCGCTTGCTTGCTAGGTCTGCTCTATTCACACACTCTCATCCTCTCCAGATCTAAACAAGATAGTGGTAGTAACCCTGTCTTTCTCCCTTCAAAAAACACTGGCTTTCTATCCTCACCGCTGGTTACAGATCCGGACGTATCCCCCTCCGCCGGTGAAGGGGAGGAGGGGCAGCGTTTGGGCCGTCGTCGACAGCGAGGGAGGAGACCCACTGCCGGCCGCACCGTTATCTCTAGCCGAGCACCGGCACGGGAGGTCCTCTGATCCCTTCGTCGTTGCCTGTGGGCGGATCGGGCCTCCCGCCGCCCACCTATCCACATTCCGACGACCTTCAGGTATATCTTTGTTCGAAACCGCCTTAGCTCTACTTACCCAGCTCGCTACGTTGCTGCATGTGCATCATTTTCTACCTCTCAACCCCTCTCGATCGGATGGTCCAACGTCACCTTTTTTTTCTATTGTTAGAGGTAAAGCTACTTCATGGAGTCGAATCTTGTACTCCCTCCGTCCGAAAATACTTGTCATTGAAATAAAGTGGGGGTGGGGGAATTTAGTATGTACATCGGACTTGGTACAAACAGGAAGGAAAGGGATGAAAGTAGTACAGACTGGTCATCAACCGGTCTCTTGGTGAAAAAGGGAAATATAGGGGTAACGCTGTACACAGTGGTATGACCAGGACTAAATTTGCTATCCACACATAGGAGTAGGTGGCTAGAGTGAACAAAAATGGGACCAACCCAGATATGTTTCTTGGATGTTTGTTTCTCGGGGCAACAAACTATGAATCACCACTTTATGCCCCTGTTTACGTACATGGTGTCAGATCGCTGGTGCACCCACTGTCCCATGCCCTTATACCAAATATTTAGGCTCCGGTCGGAATAAAGGGGCAGAAAACATAGGTCTTGATGAAAATAGAGGAATAGGAAAGGAATGTAGGTATAAAAGTATGGAACAGCGAACCGGAGGAAACTCTCAAGAGAATGTGTTCGGATGGACTACGAAATGTACAGATTTGTTTTTTTAGAGTAGCATGCTTGGCAGTATGAGATGCTATTTGTTTATTCGGCTGCACAGTGACTACTCTTGTCCTCACCTCACGTACCACACATAGGTTGATTTTTTTATTCCGGCAAACACAGCACAGCAACCTGTCTAACGCATGGCAGCGAGCGCCTGCCTCGGGCTTCCGCCCAAAAAATGAGCAGCGCATGGATGTTTCTAATCCGATGGAATCAGTACTACCAGACCAGCTTTCCTATGAAACACTATTCACCTTTCCCGTGTTCCGAACGGTTGGAAGGGAAAGAATACGGTAGGAATTAAGGATGGCAATTTTACCCATGGGTACGGGTACCTGCGGGTACCGTACCCGCATGGGCAGGGTATGGGCACACTTTTATACCCATGGGTACTACCCATACCCTACCCATTAAGTCATGGGTAGGGTACGGGTATAACCTTGGATCCGCGGGTATACCCATACCCTGCCCGTTTGTGAACTAATGTTAAGTTGTCTTCAGTTAGTCATTAATTTGTCATGTGACGCGTCTACTCCTAATGAATTAAGAGTATATCGTGATTTCTAAATTTTGATATATGCCATTTACTCATCTGCCTGTTATTGAGCTGAGATGATTGATTTTTTTTGGTCAAATGTGCTATCAATGAGCATAAAATTGTGAACAACTTGTGTACTATTTGTTCTACCCGTTGGGTACCCAATGGGTATGGGTACCCGTCGGGTATGGGTATGGGTAAAGTTTCATACCCATGGGTATGGGTATGTGTAGAATTTTGTACCCACTGACTATATGGGTATGGGTATGGTATTGCTCTACCCTGCCCATACCCTTCCCATTGCCATCCTTAGTAGGAATTGTGTTCCTACGAAAATCCTGCACCAAACCTGTGAACCGAACGCAGCCTTAGTTGTTCTTAATATAATGTCCCTGGTAAAAATGAAGCCATGCCACTGTTTTTGCCTGTAATTGTTTGAGACTCGACAAGTTTAGCCAAATGTTTTTGCCTGTAATTGTTTGAGACTCGATTGTTTCCTCTATGCCTTTTGTGCAAACAGGATATCCAATTCACCTGGTTGTTGTTGTGACCTTTTGGTGCCTTTGGACAAAACTCTTCTTAAAAGAAGCGACTTTTGTCTTGTTTAAGCTGGAATGTCGAGATGGAGCAGTTGGTTCATTTTGGTGGAACTGCACAAAGGGAGATCTGTGTTCAATCCTCATCATCCATATTGGCGCAATAACCGTCCTTTAGGTAAGAACGATATTTAATGCATGTGTTCATCTCTATTTTCCGACTGCCATGAGAAAATAATGCTGTTTTTACTAGTACACTTGTACTCCCTCACTGACAAAACCAATTCTGAATTAGAAGGCCAATCCTGTACTTGGTTTCACCAACTGGTGAGGAGAAAGAGAAACATAGCATGAAGAGGAAGAAGAAGAAGAATAAACAGTGCCAAGGCGATCTTGCTGAAGCCAGAGGCCTCAGTCGAGGCTATTCAAGGGCTCCGGCAACGACTACCTTACATGTGAGACGATCCTCCAGGGAGTCCTACCACTTCTGCTGTCTCACTTTATTAATTAGGAGCACTTAAGTACCACTAATTTATTACTGCCTAATTTTCCTGTTGGAGTTAAACAAATCTTTAGTAGGACCCTATGCTGAATCATGTACGTGCGAATGTTTGTCTATGGAGGTGAATCATGTGGTGGAGCAGGGAGGGAATATTATTAGTGTCATGACATAATAGTGCTATTCTTTTGCATGTCAATTTATTGCCATTGGTTCAATGAGGCAATGTTTTGCGTATTGTCCATCATGAATTTGATGCCACTGTTTGAGTAATATGCTAATGTCTTCCTATCCTTTCTCACTAAGCTAATGAAGGTTTCACCTTGTTCCTACTTGTGCAAACAGGGATCATGTTGTGCCAATCATACATTTTAGTGGAATACACAAGACAATACAATGAACTGTATCCCAGCAAGTGCTTTAACTCTGCTGGAAGTTCTTGATAATCTTTCGATATAATCTCAGCACTGGTAAACAAGAGTGATTTCAACCATACATTTGAAGTGCACAAAAATATATACTATTGTGTGATTCCAATGAGTGCTTTATCATCTCTTATGGGACTACATGAATAATCTTTTTTTCTCAGGTTGGTACGGGCCTAAGGCCTTCATCCATATTAGTTTGATGTCATCTCTATTTGTATCATGCTACTGTCATGAGAAACTCCTTTATCTTTGCACTTTTAAGTTTTGCAACCTATGATAAATGGCAATGCTTTGAGTGTTGAGTTGAGCTAATTGGCACTGATTAAATAAACTAATACCTCTCTTTAAACAAGACTACTATGTTGCTAACTTTACCCATTAAGATAATGAGGGTGCTTCTATTTGTTAGTGTATGTTTCATCAACTAGTCCCACTATTACACTAATCTCACTCTCTCAATATATGTGCCAATAGGGATGCTTGATTTTTGTGGAACTGCACAAAAACTTTGGGTGCTTCATTGCCTCGACAGCTTCCGTCCTTTCCTGTCAGTCGCTAATATCCACTTGATTTCTTCCTTTGTTGTCATTCGCTTGGCTTATCTCGGCTTCCAATCAAAGGAAATAGTAATTGATATGCTAGCTCACACAGGTTGGTACTGGTCTTTATCCTGATTATTGTGCCTATCATATGTATTGGTAATTTGGTATTGTGCTACTGTTTGCCGATTTCATAAAGGAGTAATTTGGAGCCTGAACTCATGAGCAAATCATTACATCGGGTGATTTCAGTAGAACTGCACAAAATGATCGAGATGGACAGGTACTTATGATGCTGCTATGTACTCCAAAGTTCACTCAGACAAGCATCGATGTTGACAAGAAGTGCCTATATTCATTCGAGTATCAACCAGCGTCAACCAATTGTCAAACTCCAAGTATTAGGAGAGTGAACGCCAAAAATATTGCTTGGTGCATAGCCCAGAAAAACGCAGTCCAGTCTTTGGTCCCAACTTGTGCCTTTTGGTTATCGGCACATATGGTAGCGAACTACTCCCTCCGTTCAGAATTACTTGTCGTAGAAGTGGATGTATCTAGACGTATTTTAGTTCTAGATACATCCATTTCCGAGACAAGTAATTCCGAACGGAGGGAGTATATGGCATGGAGTCTAAAGATTCCAGACAAGTTGGTTGATGTGTATATTCATCCGGGACTTAATCAGTCTGCACGCCAAGGATGCTCCATTTCAGTTGAACTGCACAAAAATTTTGGGTGGTTCATTTTCTCAACCGCCTCCTTTCTCGTCTGCAATGTAGAATTTTGGCGAGATACAGGACCAAGATGAGCCAGTTAACTAGTTGGATGAAAGTAGGCCAAGTTGCTCAAACCTCCTTCGGCACGAGGCCACTATTTGAGGATAAACCTACAAGCAAAGTTCAGATTGTCTGTGCTGCCTCTTATGTACTCAAAAGTTTACTCGTACAAGAACTAATTTTAGCAAGAAGTACCTCTGATTGAACACCATTTACCAGTCTGTACCCTAGGTAATTAAAGTTCGTCCATGGATCATATTGGCTGTGATCTCAATCATTTGGATGCATAAACATACTAAACATGTGTATATCTGAATCTTTTTGTGAATTATGTATCAATATTGTCGTGTGATCTATCAATCATTTGGATGGATAGATATGCTGAGCTTGTGTATATATGAATATTTTGAGTTGTTGATAGTGAATGTTGGTATGAATATGAACGTGTCCTGTGAACCTGAGTTTGATATGAATTCCAACAGAACCGGTTATAACCCTTCTCCTCCTCTCAATCTGCGACTCCATTGCCGCGTTTTCCCATCTCCGAGTCGTTCCCGTCCGGGGCCTCGCCGTCGTCCACCGCCTCGCTGTGTTCGGTGCGGCGTGGTCAACAAACGAGAGTCATCGGAAGAGGACTGTACGTGGAGAGCCTGACGGATGGGACCCACGAGGTCCAAGGTCGCACGAAAGGAAAGTTCCTCCTTATTAAGCTGAAAAAATGTTTCCTCCACCTGATAGCTTGGACCCACCGGCTGTATCTTCGCATGGAAGGAAGTGCCTCCTTGTTTTGCGAAAAAAATTATTCATCCGTTGCTGGTGGGGCCCGTCGGTTGGTGGTGACTTGTGGGCCTGCTAAGCGGACATGTACGCACGGCTTTGTCAACTTAATCAACAAATGATTCTAGCAGCTGGACCGTTGGATGTTAATCCAACAGCCGTGCTCCTTCTTCAACCTTTGTTCTTGCCCCTGTCTCCCGTGGGCGGCACCGCGGCTATGCTGCCGCTCACCCGAACCAGTGAAGTTTCCCACTCCTCTCCATCTGCGACTCCACTGCCCCGTCTTCCCCATCTCCAGGTCGTTCCAATCTGGGTGCGCTCGGCACGGTGTGGTCAACGTGGTCAACAACCGAGAGTCATCGGAAGATGACTGTACGTGAGAGGCTGACAGTGGGGACGCACCACGCCCATGGACGCATGCATGCAGCGGGCAGCGGCGAGGTCAACATGGTCAAGAGCGACTTCCATCGGAAGTATACGTACATGGAGAGTCTCAGCTGGGTCCACGGCCGCAGTAAGTAAGTGCCTCCTTATTACGCGGAAAATAATGATTCCTGCAACTGACAGCAGGGACCCACTGGACAAGCCACCGTATTTTGCGGAAAAAAAACGTTTGCCCCCTGACTGCTGGGACCCACCTGACGGGCCACCGTATTTCACGAAAAAATGCCCCGCTGTTAGCTCGGACCCACCGGAATTGCCTCCTTATTACGCACAAAAAAAGTGAATACTCCCCCTGCTAGCTGGGACCCACCTTGGTGGGAGGCTGACTTGTGGGCCTACTGAGTTGACGGGGACGAAGGGCTTTGTCAACTTAGTCAATATGAACGATTCTAGCTCCAGTGACCGTACGATGTCCATCCAACGGCCGTAGTGCTTCTTCAACCTCTGGTCTTCTTGCTCCAGCCGCCCAAACCAGCGTCGGTCGTGCCTCATGCTCCTGCCTCCCGTGGCCGGCTGTGCTGCCGCGGAGGACTCACCGCCCCCTACTATTCCCACCGCTGGCCAGGCCCTGCGGCGACGGCAACCTCACACTGCAGCTGAACCAGTGAACCCTCGTACTCCTCTCCGCGCGGGCTTCCACTGCCGCGTCTTCCCCGGCTCCGTGTTGTCCCCTTCCTAGGCCTCGCCGTCGTCCACCACCATGGTGCTCTCCGCGCGGTGTGGTCAATGTGGTCAAGGAACGATTTCCATCGGAAGAGTACTGTACGTGGAGAGGCTGACAGCTGGGTCCACGGCCACAGCCCAATTTTTTGTGATTTGCCAAGTAAGTCGCTTTGTCAGGCCTGTTGGGCTGCAAATCTTTCAAGACGAGGAGAGCTTTCTTTAGGCTGGCCGAGAAAATGGCCCATCAGTAATGAGAAATGGGTTGTACATTTTTAAAACACATCAAAGCGGCAATTAGTTTCAAATATCTTTTTTTTTCATTTCTAGATTTTAAATTACATTAATTTTTATGCGTGGAGAATTTGTTGGATTTTATATTGATATACATTTAGTTCTAAAATCAGTTTGAATGTGAGTCGAAATTTCGGGATTAAAAACAGTTCGGACCGCTTTTGAAATATGCAAAATTTCGTATAATTTTTTAACCGTGGCCACAATATGGGCTGTAATGCTAACAAAAAGAATATGGGCTCAAAAAAACCTTAAGAATTAGCAAATGGGCTGTAAATTATTAGAAATAATGGCAGATGGGATGTATGCTGTTTTCCACATATTTGAGACTTTCCTAAAAAGGTTGGCCTTTAGCGGTGGATGTTGGATGGCCATCCAACGCCCGTCGTGCTTCTTCAATCTCTGCTCTTCCTGCTCCAGCCGCTCAAACAAGCACCAGCGGGACTGCCTGCTCCCTCCTCCCCGCGGTCGGCTGTGTTGTCGCGCAGGCCTCACCGCCCCACCATACTCCCATCGCTGGCCTAGCCATCCCTCTACTCACCCACACCTGCTGTTATTCTCCGGCGACGGCAGACGAACCAGTTAACCCTCGTTCAGTCATACTCCCCTCCGCGTGGGAAACAACTGCTGAGTCTTCCCTGCCTCCGTGTCGTTCCCTTCCTAGGCCTCGCCGTCGTCCACCGCCCTGGTGCTCTCGGCGCGGCCGTGTCAACGTGGTCAACGACCGACATGCATCTGAAGTGGATTGTATGTGGAGAGGCCGACAGCTGGGTCCATGGACGCACGCAAGGAAATGCCTCCTTATTACGCACAAAATAATGATTCGTCCACCTGACATCAGGGACCCACCGAAAGGGCCTCAGTATTTCGTGAAAAAAACATTACCGCCGCTGACAGCTCGGACCCACCAGCTATATCTTCGCACGCAAGGAAGTGCCTCCTTATTACGCACAAAAAAAATGAATACTCCCCCTGTTAGCTGGGACCCAGTATAGTGGCAGGCTGACTTGTGGGCCTACTAATTTGACGGGGACGGAGGGCTTTGTCAACTTAGTCAATATGCACGATTCTAGCTCGAGTGACCGTACGATGTCAATCCAACGGCCGTAGTGCTTCTTCAACCTCTGGTCTTCTTGCTCTAGCCGACCAAACCAGCGCCGGTCGTGCCTCGTGCTCCTGCCTCCCGTGGCCGGCTGCGATGCGGCGGAGGCCTCACCGCCCCCTACTACTCCCACCGCTGGCAGGCCATCCCTCTACTCACCCACACCCCCTGTTATTTTGCGGCGACAGCAGCCTCACACCGCAGCGAACCAGTGAACCCTCGTACTCCTCTACGCGTGGGCATCCACTGCTGCGTCTTCCCCGGCTCCGTGTCGTCTTCTTCCTAGGCCTCGCCGTCATCCACCGCCCTGGTGCTCTCGGCGCGGCGTCGTCAACGTGGTCAAGGAACGGCTTCCATCGTACGTGGACTATACGTGGAGAGGCTGACAGCTGGGTCCACGGCCGCAGCAAGGAAGTGCCTCCTTATTACGCGCAAAATAATTATTCCTCCACCTGACAGCAAGGACCCACCGGACGGGCCACCATATTTCGCGAAAAAATGTTTCCCCCCTGACTGCTGGGACCCACTAGCTACACCTTCGCACACAAGGAAGTGCGTCCAGGCAAAAAAAACGATTCGCCCCCCTGACTGCTGGGACCCACCAGCTACATCTTCGCACGCAAGGAAGTGACTGACAGTCGGGACCCACCTGGTCGAAGCGTACGTAGCTTTGTCATTCTGGTCACGAACATGTACGTACATACTGGTCAATGTAGAGGGGCGCACGTGTCGTAGATGTAGAGGCGCGCACGTAGCATGTACACATACGTACAATGGCGAGGGTACAAGAAAGAAAATACGGCCACGTACGTACATACGGGCAGGCATATGTACATGGATGGGTCGGAACGGAGAAACAACATGTCGTCGTGTTCATAGGGAGCCAACCGGCTGGGTCGGAACGGAATGCGTGGTCATGTTCATCGGGAGGGCTTGGACGGAACAAGCGATGGAAGCGAGGGCTGGCGCATCCGCAATGCAGAGAAGCGGCCTTGTGTTCGACTGGCCACGTTTGAAACGGGGTCCTGTTGATCGGGAGGGGCCTGGCGTACTGCAAAATGGAGGAAACTGACCTCCTACGGTCGAAACGGGGGTCCTGTTTATCGGGAGGGGTGTGGCGTACCGCAAAACGGACGAAACGAACTTGTGTTGGGCGCCACGGTCAAGCGGGGTCCGTTTCATCGGGAGGGTGTGGCGATCGCAAAACGGACAAAACGGACTTGTGTTGGGCGCCACGGTCGAAACGGGGAGGGAGGGTGTGGCGTCGCAAAGCAGGACTCCACGGATCTGGTCATCTCCACCGTCGACCTCCTCTAGCCTCCACGGGCTACCGTCGGCCTCCTCCGGCCTCCACGGGCTCTGTTCATCCAGCCTCCACCGCGCTTACTCCACGGCTCTTGTTCAACCACCCTCCACGGGCACCCCTCCACCGCCCATCGTTCGTCCAGCCCTCGACACCACGGGTTCCTGTTCAACCACCCCTCCACGGCCACCCCTCCACCGTCTACTGTTCATCCGGCCCTCCACACCACGGGTTCCTGTTCATCCGGAGGCAACGCCACCGCTCACTGTTCATCCAAACCCCCCGCAACACTCCTTTGTTCATCCCAGGCAGCATCGATCGGCTTGATTAGCAGCGATAGCGAAGAATCGCTCCATCGGGTTCGATTAACAGCCATCGATCGATCGCTCGGGTTCGATAACACGTAGCCTGCGGTGCAATCGCCGGGTTCGATTAGAGCCCAATGCCTCGCTTCGGGTTGGTCAGAACCAACGCCCGCACACACGCAGCGTCGTCACGAGAGAAACACGCATCGCTCCGCCACCGACCTCCCACCGCAATCGGGAACTCCCTGAAATTTTCCTCCCCCTCGCTTCTACCACGGTTTTTTCCGTCATGGGCGGCCCACAGAATGTCATGCAGCTGCGTCTCCGGCCCGCCTAGGACGAAAAGCCCATTTTCTGTCATGATTTTTTGTCATAGAAGTAGGATCCCACCACATCTATGATGATACCAGGTTTTGTCACAATTATCGGCATAGAAGTGTCATATGTATGACAGAAAAAAAATTCGTTCGGCCCAAAATGTCACGGATCTGTCTTTTTTTGTAGTGATGGGAGAAGTCTTGCTATTAGTAGTCATGTGAATTTGGTATTCGTTCGATATTTTGATGAGATGTATGTTGTCTATCCTCTAGTGGTGTTATGTGAACGTCGACTACATGACACTTCACCATTATTTGGGTCTAGAGGAAGGCATTGGGAAGTAATAAGTAGATGATGGGTTGCTAGAGTGATGAAGCTTAAACCCTAGTTTATCGTTGCTTCGTAAGGGCTGATTTGGATCCACATGTTTCATGTTATGGTTAGGTTTACCTTAATACTTATTTTTAGTTGCGGATGCTTGCAATGGGGTTAATCATAAGTGGGATGCTTGTCCAAGTAAGGGCAGCACCCAAGCACCGATCCACCCACATATCAAATTATCAAAGTACCGAACGCGAATCATATGAACGTGATGAAAACTAGCTTGACGATAATTCCCATGTGTCCTCGGGAGCGCTTTTCTCTATATAAGAGTTTGTCCAGGATTGGGCCACCTTGCCGCACTTTATTTACTTGTGTTACTTGTTACTCGTTACAAATTATCTTATCACAAAACTATCTGTTACCTATAATTTCAGTGCTCGCAGAGAATACCTTGCTGAAAACCGCTTATCATTTCCTTCTGCTCCTCGTTGGGTTCGACACTATTACTTATCGAAAGGACTACGATAGATCCCCTATACTTGTGGGTCATCAATCATGTCTAAATCCAATCGTCAAGGTCGGTGGGTGGCTTCTTCTGTCACAGAGGAGGATATTGCGAAGCTCCGCGTAGCGAGGTATCTGACCCCGGAAATCCTTCATCGGCTTCCGGCACAAGGGCCAGTTATACCGACCCTCAGATCTGGCGAGAGGGTAGTATTTGTATGCCACTTCCTTCACGGGCTAGGTTTCGCGCTTAACCCCTTCGTCTGGGGGCTCATGTTCTACTATGGGCTAGATTTTCATGATCTGGCCCCGGACTCTATTCTCCTCATCTCGATGTTCATCGTCACGTGTGAGGCCTTCCTCCGGACTCCTCCGCTCTTTGGTTTGTGGCTCAAGACCTTTGATGTGAGGCCGCAGGTGACAAAGGAGGAGCAGGCAGAGTGCGGCAACGTTATAATAGGCAAGCTGGCCAGCACGGTTTGGCCCAAAGGATCTTTCGCCAAATCTTCTGACCTATGGCAGCAGGGGTGGTTTTACATCAACGAGCCACGGGGCCCAAGTGGGCGGCTACACCTATGTTCTGACCCGGCCCTCCAATTCAGCTCGCTTCCTAGATCAATAAGGGATTGGACTGAGGATCCACCAATGAAGTGCAGACTCTGCAAAGTCGCATCCGAGGCCTTACCGAGAAGGGTATCGATCTTGGGAACGTCATTCAAGTAATGCTAGTCCACCGGATCCTGCCATGTCAGCGGCGGCCTCTCCGTATGTGGGAATTTAACCCAGAAGGGCGGCGGACCCTACAACACCTCTTCGGCACTACGCACGAAGGAATGTGGAAATTGTATTTCTGGGAACGAGAGCAATGGCCGGACACCACCGAAGACTTGTCCTTGATTGTAATCATCTGGAAACTTCGGTAAGTACTCGATATCCAAGCACCTTCCATTCGAGCATCTCTTAACAAGATATTGAACAATCCATCCTTGTACAGGACTGGATAAAGAAAGCGGTGCTAATCTGGTGTCCGGCGCCTCTTCCCGAAGACCCTGCGACCGCCCTGCTGACGAGAGCAGGGAGCCCAGAGGTGATACCCACCCCGAGGATGAATTAAAAGACGCATTCGGGGAAACCGAACCCCTTTTGCCCAAGGGTAAGGGTGCAGAGGGAGCCTTCCATGGCAAGAAGAGGGCCGCTTCTGAAGACCAGTAGGGGAAGCCCTCCAAGAGAGGAAAAATGCCATCGTCGGGCGGCCTGGGCCGGGCGAGCGATGCTGCCGTAGGGCTTGATGACAAGGACGAACCTCGGGGCAAACCGTAAGTGAGGCCGGGGCACTTTAAACGTACCTCATTCCTTTCCTACTAGTGGAGTAATCATTCGGCATATGTTCATCCACGCAGGTTAGCGCCTAGTGTTTCTCAATCGTCCTCCTCTTCGGGAGATCTTCTTCCGGAGATGATGGAGAGTGACACACCTTCTCCGGCCTCATCTCCCAACAGGGGGGATGATATCGAGGTATCGTCTCGAAGGGCTCCTCTCAAACTCCAAGTAGTACAGGAAACGAAGAAGGCGTCACCTGAAGGTGGTGCCTCTATCACTCAGGGCTCCGGGATCAAGAATGGCGTCCCCGAACCATCCGGTTCACAGCCGGAGATGATTCTGGAGGCAAGTAAGCGGGTTCCTTCACAGGATGCCGCACTCCGGCGGCGGTTTCAGAAGACCCAGGAGCGCCGGACATGCTGACGGACATGCTACGACGAGCATCCATTTCAGAAGAGCACAGTGCTTTGATGGCTACGGTGGTCCAAAGGGTTCTATCCGCGAAGACTGGATTGAACGAGGCCTTCGAGAGCCTTCTAAGAGGTTTTGAGGTAGTTTTGTCAATTGAATTTTATTGACCGAATGCACCTGTGTATATGCAGTAGCCCCTAAGGCTCGGATTGTCTTCCGAAGGAAGCGACCGGAGGATCAAAGAGATATGCACAGGTAACCTTGATTTAATTTGAAATACAGGTTGTCTCCCCTCCTGCGGCTGCCTGAAATACGGAAGTGGCCGAACTGTAGCAAAAGCTGAATATTGCGGAGGATGACATTGCATTGATCAACAGGCGTCTTGACGACTCGCAAGGTATATATTTCGAGCATTCGTTACACCAGTGTGCTTGACGCTGAAAAGAGCTTTATATGAAATGTGCATGCAATGCAGATGGTGCTGCCGCTGTGGAGGCTCTGTGGGCAGAGCTAGTCCGGGCCAAGGAGTGGGCCCGGTTTAGTGATGCTGCTGCCGAAATGGCATCGTCTGAATTGAAGACCGAACAAGCTGCGCAATGTCAGGGTGAGGAGAAGATATCCACGACGACACTCGCGTTGGATAGTGCTACTGGCCGCTGCGAATTTCTTGAGAAGGAGAATAAAGACTTAGCGGCTGAACTGGACAAGGCCCGACAGGAGGCAAGAGAGGCGCGATCAGAATCCAGAGCACTCCGTGAGGAGGTTCGGCAGGCGAAGGAGATAGCGACTGGAAAGCCGTTTCTGCTGCAGACTAAGTTTGGCGACCCGGACTATGCTCAGCTTAGCCAAGTGTGGTGTTCTCCGGAAGAGTATTTGGACTTGCCAAAGAGTTCTTCTGATGCAGCACGGTATTACCAAGCGCAAGATGGATATGCAACGGAGAAGCTTTTTTGGTCACAGTTTGGCGCGTCAAAGCACCCTCTGCTGCTCAATGAACAGATGTCCCAATGGGCCGAACTTCATAGAGTATCTGGCGCTGCCATGAAGGATGTCACAATCCAGTTGTGGTCGACCGAGCCTGCGCTGAATAGCTATTTCGGTTTGGTGCAGAAGCTTGTCAATGCAGTGCCGCGAATCGATGCTGCGAAGCAATCGGCGTGCATTGAAGGTGCACGGATGGCCCTTGCCCGAGTCAAGACATTCTGGGGGAAGATGAAGGCCATCGACGTCGCGATGAAGGGTCCGCCGAAAGGCGAGGACCGTCCGAAACCGAAGCATTATTTTGAAGATGTCCTGGAGGCTGCCCGCTTGATTGAGGGTCAATGCTCGAAAAACATAATGTTTGAGTGATGTGTATGATGATTGTAAAAGACAATTTTATAGTTAATTTTATTTATGTTTTGCTTAAAAGCTTGAACTCTTCCTGTGTGACCGTTTTAATATAATCTGAAAGTTTTCCAATCGTCGGCATCAGTCCCCTCGTAGGAAGTACGGGGGTGTTCGGAAAAGCATTTAATCACTCTTTATCCAACGTCTTGGTCCATGAAGGAGGTGATAATGCGGCGAACCAGGCAATCGGACTATAAGGCGTTAACACTTTCACTTAGCCATAGGAGTTTTATGGTGGGGCTACGACATAGCCCCTGGTATGAATGCGGTGTGTCGTGCCTTACATATCTGATCTAAAAAAGATCCCTCGTGTTACACAGAGAATCGCTAAAGATTCCAATAAGTCGTCAAGTGGTTGACCAGCTCTCGCCGCATCATGACAGTCAGTTTTCGGCTTTCTCTACTGAGGTGCTCATCCGGTTTAGGCCATGGCACAATCGCAGTAGTTCTCCCTTTACTACCCTAGCCGATAGAGCAGAACGTAGGGTAGACAACACAGGAGCCGGGAAACCCAACTATTGACCCAAGACAATGATTCGGAGTTGATGCATATAAGGCCAAACTTGCGACGCTCAAGTACGCTATAGAGTTGTTCGGACCTTTGCTGGTAACTCATTCATTCCCATATCGAGCCCCTGGCAGGGTATGCCGAGGTGCATCTGCAAAGCAGTCGTTGAGGCCGTGCTTATTTTTGAAAGAGCATGAAAGATTAGTTCGGATGAGGCTTACTGAGAGCGGAGCGATGTGCCAATGATACATTTATGTGTGTGTGTATATATATATATATATATATATATATATATATATATATATATATATATATATATATATATATATATATATATATATATATATATATATATATATATATATATATATATATATATATATATATATATATATATGAAAATAAAAGAAATAAACCACGGACCCGGCTATTTGACATGCTCGGGGTCGGGATCAAAGGAAAAAGGGCATATTAAAGGCTCGGAATAAAGAGTGCGGTCTACAAAAAGTAATTTTGGACCTCCTGTCGCACGTCTGCTTCGCCCATCCTCGGGGACGAGAATCCTTAACGGAAGTAGACCCTTAGGTGAGCGTACGGATCCGAACTCCGATAGAGTCCGTTGTAGATGTTGTCCAGTTGGTCCCCTGTTCTTTAAGGATGATACAGATAAAATGAGGAAAACAGATAAAAAAGTTAAGAGAATGCTTGTTGGGTTGTCCGTATTGTGCTTCCGCTGATGCCCATGGTATCTTGAGTGCATAGTGATGTGCGCGTTGTGCAAAGTTCGCCAATACAGTAGGTGGGTGGTGGAAGCCGAACTGCTATTTGCGTTCCGGGAGTGGTCGAATGTCAGAGGGGAACTGT
Source organism: Aegilops longissima (assembly GCA_021605205.1). Classification (NCBI taxonomy): domain Eukaryota; kingdom Viridiplantae; phylum Streptophyta; class Magnoliopsida; order Poales; family Poaceae; genus Aegilops; species Aegilops longissima. Next base: position 653,795,831 of record CM038678.1, on the reverse strand, counting down.
TTCTGGCCCCTGGTGTTCTGCTGGTGAGCCGATACGTCGTCTTTATCGCCTGGTGGCCTCCTCCCCTTGTGATCAGCATTAAGCTTGCCTGCCTGCTTTAACACCCAACAGTTACGGCTGGTATGATTAGCTGGCCTAGCAGGGTGACCATGAATTTGACAAGGTCGGTCCAATATCCTGTCAAGAGTGGATGGTCCATCCCGGTTTGCCTTTAGTGGCTTCTTCCGTTGATCGGGCTTCGGATTGTGAAATCCGGGGTTCACCGCTATGTCGCGTATATTACTGCGACTGTTGTGTTCGGTTCGTCGTGGCTTGCCGTTGCCATCTCGGATTTCGGAAGTGCCTGTGCCGCTGGGTCGTTGCTTTTACGAGCAAGCCAATTGTCTTCTCCCGCGCAGAAGCGGTTCATTAGAGCGGTAAGGGCTGTCATGGATTTGGGTCCTTCCTGGCCGAGGTGACGCGCTAACCATTCATCCCGGACGCTAGGTTTGAAGGCCGCAAGGGCTTCTGCGTCTGGACAGTCGACAATGTGGTTCTTTTTGACTAATAGCCTGGTCCAGAGCTCCCTAGCTGACTCGCCGGGCTCCTGGACAATGTTACTTAAGTCATCGGCGCATAATGGCCGGACATATGTTCCCAGGAAGTTGTCTCGAAAGGCGTCTTCCAAATCTTCCCAGTTGCCAATAGAATTTTCTGGCAAACTGTTTAGCCAGTACCGAGCTGGCCCTTTAAGCTTGAGAGGTAAGTATTTAATGGCATGGAGGTCGTCTCCGTGGGCCATGTGAATATGGAGGAGGTAATCCTCGATCCATACCGCGGGATCTCTTGTCCCATCGTATGATTCGATGTTAATGGGTTTAAACCCGTCTGGAAATTCGTGTTCCATTACTTCGTTAGTGAAGCAGAGAGGGTGTGCAGCTCCTCTATGTTGGGCCACACTATGAAGCACCTCCGGCGGGGTTCGTTTACGGTGCTCGGACCGGGCATGGTCAACTTTGTAGTGTCCGAATAGGCGACCATCATCGTCGGTCAGGGTATATCTTCATGATCTATACATCGATCTTGTGCGTCCTGCTCTACCCTCTGTGTCTTGTTTGATATCACGAGTGTTCCCTCGAGCTGTTTTATTTTTGCTTTGACGGCCGGATGGGTTGGTATGGTGCTCTGCTTGGGCTGCTGCTTTGTCTGGACCAAAATGTGGTCGGCCCGCCGCATTGTTTGATGGTGGTATGGGATCCATTGCCCTGCCATCGTATTGAGGGAGCCACCTACTCTTGGGGTGGCTTTTGTCTGGGCTGCTAAGGCCGTATTCTTCGGTGGCCAAGACCTCGGTCCATCTATCATTGAGCAAATCTTGGCTTGCTTGAAGCTGCAGCTGCTTCTTTCTTAGGCTCCTTGCAGTGGCTATAAGCCAGCGTTTAAAGCGCTCCTGCTCGAGAGGTTCCTTGGGCACGATAAAATCCTCGTTACCGAGGATCTCCTCTTCCTCGGAGAGTGGGAGATAATTGTTGTCCTCTGAGTCCCCATATGCGGTCTGTTCATCAGGGATGTCTTGCTTGCCTTCCTGTTCCTCCTTCTTGGATGCTACCTCAATAGGGTCTTCATCATCCGAGGTACTGTCTTCTCGGGTACTAGCAGTGTTTTCTCTTGAGCGATGAGACCTAGAGCGGCGCCGTGTGCGCCGGTGTTCGGGCTGTGTACCAGGAGGTTTGTCCTCGACTGGATCCTCCTTGTCATTGTCGAGAGCGTCGTAAGGTGTGTCTATCATACACACGTCATACCAGGAAGTGGTCATCCCGTGTCTAGCGGGTAGTAAGCTCTCGCCTTGCCCCTCATCATCATCCACACGGTCGATGTCTTCGGAGCGGGGATCGGGCATGTTGGTTACGTCTTCAACAGTGGCTATGAAGTGGGTGGCAGGTGGGAAGAAAAATTCTCCATCGTCCGCCGTAAGTTCGAACCGAACATAGTTCACCGACTGGTCGTCCGCCAGGGATAGGTTTCCTAGCGGGTTTAGTATATCGCCCATGGGCGAGTGTTGGAAGACATCTGCGGTGCTGAACTTGAAGATCGATAACCGATCGAGTTTGGTATACACGGGCTCGCAGGATTCTGAGCTCGACACCGGAGGCGAGTCCAAGGTTCCGTTGATGCAGATCCCGTATGAAGTGGAATCTGCGTGCGGCTCCAGCGCCGTGGAATCGGTAGCCCCCGTGATGGGGTTGAGATTCCCATCTTCGGACGACTTGATCTGCTCCAGATTTAAGGCCAGAGCTGCTACAGGAGCTATCTCCTGGATGCGGCCTGATGAAAGGTTTAAACCATGTTCATTGGGGCTATGGGGGCGGTTGCCACGGTCTCGAATCCGTCAAAGATCAAGTCTCCACGGATGTCCGCAACGTAATTCAAGCTCCCGAATCTGACCAGACGGCCGGGGGCGTAGCTGTCGATCTGCTCCAGATGGCCAAACGAGTTGGGCCGCAGCACGAAGCCACCGAATAGAAGATCTATCCGAGGAGGAAGGTTTCTCCCTGGACAACGTCATTACTGACGATCGAAGGGGCCATCGAGCCCTTTGCCGACGGCACAGTGGAACTCTCAATGGAAGCACCAATGTCGGTGTCAAAACCGGCGGATCTCGGGTAGGGGGTCCCGAACTGTGTGTGTTGAGTCGATGGTAACAGGAGACGGGGGACATGATGTTTACCCAGGTTTGGGCCCTCTCTATGGAGGCAATACCCTACTTCCTACTTGATTGATCTTGATGAATATGAGTATTACAAGAGTGGATCTACCACGAGATCATAATGGCTAAACCCTAGAAGTCTAGCCTATGACTATGGTAATGTGTATATCCTTTCCGGACTACCCCCTCCGGTTTATGTAGACACCAGGGGGGTCTAGGGTTTACATTGAGTCGGTTACATAAGAAGGAATCTTCATAATTGGTCGCCAAGCTTTCCCTCCACGCCAAGGAGAGTCCAATCCGGACACGAGTATGATCTTCGGTCTTCATGTCTTCGCAGCCCATCAGTCTGGCCCATGGATAACAGGCCGGATGCCCAAGGACCCCTTAATCCGGGACTCCCTTAGGCCTCACACATGACGATAAACGCCGAGATGTTGAGGAAGGAATTTGGGGATAGATCATGGAAATCGATCCCATAGTAATACATCAGCCCGCGAACAAAAGGGTGGAGTGGAAACCCTAGTCCGTGAAAGAAATGAGGGAGGAATACCACCCTCTCGTTGGGCTCCGGCGTGGGGACGATTTGTCCCTCGGCCGGCAAGCGGTGGGCGATTCCCTCCACCAAGTATCCGGAAGCCCGGAACTCAGTAATGTCCTCCTCCTTGACAGAGGAGACCATCCACATGCCCTGACCTCCGGATCTGGACATGGTTGCTTGAGTGGAAAGGAGATGAGTACTTGGGCGCTGGAGCTTGAGATTGGAAAGATGGAGGCAGAGAGAGGGCGTGAGAGAGGAAGAGGGAGTCCTTATCCCCTTATAAAGGCAGCGAATATTGAAAGCCTCCTCACTCGCCCTAAAAACTCGCCTACTCTCAAGGGCCATATAAACGGCACGGTTGGGTTACCCATGCATGCATTGATGAGAATCCCACGATAAGGGGACACGATCTCTGCGTTGACAAGACGTGCCAATGGCAACCGCGTCTCAAAACATGGAGTGGCAGACGAAAAACGGTCCGAAGTTATGACCGGACAGACGTGATGTTGTGTTGTAAAAAGCTGTCAGCGGATAGGACTCGTGTAAAAAAATATTCTCTCTGCGGTTGTGTTTGGTGTGTAACAGGTCCGGATACTATCGTCGCATCCGAAGACTATCTTGGAGTTCGGAGAAAGGGGAACCCGCCTTGCAATGCCGAAGACAATCTGCGCGCCGGACTCCGCGTCATTGAAAGCCGTGTCAGGGGCTCTTGAGGAGTCTGGACTAAGGGTCCTCAAGGCGTCCGGCCTGTTATCCATGGGCCGGACTGATGGGCTGTGAAGACATGAAGGCCGAAGACTGTACTCGTGTCCGGATTGGACTCTACTTGGCGTGGAAGGTAAGCTTGGCGACCGAAGATTCCTTCTTATGTAACCGACTCCATGTAAACCCTAGATCCCCCCAGTGTCTATATAAATCGGAGGGGATAGTCCGGAAAGGACACATTACCATAGTCATATAGGCTAGACTTTTAGGGTTTAGCCATTACGATCTCGTGGTAGATCAACTCTTGTAATAGTCATATTCATCAAGATCAATCAAGCAGGAAGTAGGGTATTACCTCCATAGAGAGGGCCCGAACCTGGGTAAACATCGTGTCCCCCGTGTCCTGTTACCATCGATCCTAGACGCATAGTTCGGGACCACCTACCCGAGATCCGTCGGTTTTGACACCGACACCCACAAAGAATTGTTACAGGTTATAGAATGGTAATAGATTTCCGCAAATTAAATAAAGCTACTAGAAAGGATCATTACCCTTTACCTTTTATTGATCAAATGCTAGAAAGACTATCCAAACATACACATTTTTGCTTTCTTGACGGTTATTCTGGTTTCTCTCAAATACCTGTGTCAAAAGAGGATCAGGAAAAGACCACTTTTACTTGCCCTTTCTGTACCTTTGCTTATAGACGTATGCCTTTTGGTTTATGTAATGCACCTGCTACCTTTCAAAGATGTATGACTGCTATATTCTCTGACTTTTGTGAAAAGATAGTTGAGGTTTTCATGGATGATTTCTCCATGTATGGAACTTCTTTTGATGATTTCTTAAGCAACCTTGATCGAGTTTTGCAGAGATGTGAAGAAACTAATCTTGTCTTGAATTGGGAGAAGTGCCACTTTATGGTTAACGAAGGTATTGTCTTGGGGCATAAAATTTCTGAAAGAGGCATTGAAGTTGATAAATCTAAGGTTGATGCTATTGAAAATATGTCGTGTCATAAGGACATTAAAGGTATAAGAAGTTTCCTTGGTCATGTCGGTTTTTATAGGAGGTTCATTAAAGACTTCACAAAAATTTCTAGGCCTCTGACTAATCTCTTACAAAAATATGTTCCTTTTGTCTTTGATGATGATTGTGTAGAAGTATTTGAAATACTTAAGAAAGCCTTGATTTCTGCACCTATTGTTCAGCCAGATGATTGGAATTTACCCTTTCAAATTATGTGTGATGCTAGTGATTATGCTGTAGGTGTTGTTCTAGGACAAAGAGTTGATAAGAAATTAAATGTTATCCAGTATGCTAGTAAAACTCTAGATAGTGCCTAGAGAAATTACGCTACTACTGAAAAAGAATTTTTAGCAGTTGTATTTTCTTGTGATAAGTTCAGACCTTATATTGTTGATTCTAAAGTAACTGTTCACACTGATCATGCTGCTATTAAATACCTTATGGAAAAGAAAGATGCTAAACCTAGACTTATTAGATGGGTTCTCTTGCTACAAGAATTTGATTTGCATATTATTGATAGGAACGGAGCTGAGAACCCCGTTGCAGACAACCTGTCTAGGTCAGAAAATGTTCTTCATGACCCACTCCCTATTGATGATAGTTTTCCTGATGAACAATTAGCTGTCATAAATGCTTCTCGTACTGCTCCATGGTATGCTGATTATGCTATTTACATTGTTGCTAAATTTATACCACCTAGTTTCACATACCAGCAAAAGAAAAAGTTTTTCTATGATTTAAGACATTACTTCTGGGATGACCCACACCTTTACAAAGAAGGATTAGATGGTGTTATTAGACGTTGTGTACCTGAGCATGAACAGGAATAGATCCTACGCAAGTGTCACTCCGAGGCTTATGGAGTACACCACGCTGGAGATAGAACTGCACATAAGGTATTGCAATCCGGTTTTTATTGGCCTACACTTTCCAAGGATGCCCGTAAGTTTGTCTTGTCTTGTGATGAATGTGAAAGAATTGGTAATATTAGTAGACGTCAAGAAATGCCTATGAACTATTCACTTGTTATTGAAACATTTGATGTTTGGGGCTTTAATTATATGGGACCGTTTCTTTCCTCCAATGGGTATACACATATTTTAGTTGCTGTTGATTACGTTACTAAGTGGGTAGAAGCTATTCCAACTAGTAGTGTTGATCATAACACCTCTATTAAGATGCTTAAAGAAGTTATTTTTCCAAGGTTTGGAGTCCCTAGATACTTAATGACTGATGGTGGTTCACATTTTATTCATGGCTCTTTTCGTAAAATGCTTGCTAAGTATGATATTAATCATAGAATTGCATCTCCATACCATCCACAGTCTAGTGGTCAAGTAGAACTGAGTAATAGGGATATTAAATTAATTTTGCGAAAGACTGTTAATAGATCTAGAAAGAATTGGTCCAAGAAACTTGATGATGCATTATGGGCCTATAGAACTACATATAAAAATCCTATGGTTTATGGAAAAGCATGTCACTTACCTCTCGAACTAGAACATAAGGCATATTGAGCCATTAAAAACTCAATTATTATTTCAAACTTGCCGGTGAGAAGAGACTATTTGACATTAGCTCACTTGATGAGTGGAGAAACCATGCCTATGAGAATGCCAAACTGTTTAAAGAAAAAGTTAAAAGATGGCATGACAAAAGGATACAAAAGTGTGAGTTTAATGTAGGTGATTATGTTCTGCTATACAACTCTCGTTTAAGAATTTTTGTAGGAAAAGTCCTCTCTAAATGGGAAGGTCCTTACGTTATCGAGGAGGTCTATCGTTCCGGTGCCATAAAAATCAACAACTTCGAAGGCACAAATCCGAAGTTGGTGAATGGTCAAAGAATCAAACGTTATATCTCAGGTAATCCCATAAACGTTGAAACCAATGTTATTGACACCGTAACCCCGGAGGAGTACATAAGGGACACTTTCCAGAATGTTTCAGACTCCGAAAAGGAATAGGTATGTGGTACGGTAAGTAAACCAACTCCAAAACAGTTCTTGTAGCAATTTGCTCCATTTTGGAATATTTAAGAAAATAGGAAAATAAGAAGTAGTCCGAAAGGGACACGAGGCATCCACGAGGGTGGAGGGCGCGCCCTACCTCCCTGGGCATGCCCCCTGCCTCGTGGGCACCTCGTGTGCCCTCCAGACTCCGTTTTCTTGCATGATATTTCTTTTGGTCGGTAAAAATTCATTATATAATCTCTCGAAGGTCTTGACCACCATACCACGACACAATCCTCTGTTTTTGTTTTGAGCTGTTTCTGCAGCAGATTTAGAGCAAGATGTTTTCTTAAGAGTTAGTTGGGGACAGCCGGGTATCTCACCCGACACCGTGGCCAAAAGCAAACTGCGATGCCGATCACTTTGGGCCATCAACCGAGGAAGAGATGGAGGCCGACTTGAAAAGGATAGATGCCATGGAGGAGGATCAAGAAGTTACCTCTCGTCTCCAAGCCAGATTCACGATGGAGGAACTTCAGAGCAAAGCAATTGCAAACTCGGTCATCCCTCCCAATGCTAGATTTCTTTCTTATGAAAATATGAAAAAGAGTGTTACTTGTTCTCCCGCAGCTATGCAACATCCATGGGTGAAAGGAGCTTTAGCCGTCACGGGTAAGCTCCGTCGGAAAATAATGGATCTCAAGCAGCAAGTCAATAAGCTTGAGGAAGAGAATCATATCCTAAGGGGCATCATCGCCAAGAATATCACATGACCACCTCCAAAGAAAGAGACATAAACACATGGGTATGGGCACTCCCTTTGGCAACTTCCAAGCTTGGGGGAGGTGCCCCAGTATCGTATCACCATCACACTTCTATCTTTAGCATTTTTCTTAGTTCGATCCTTTTGGTTATATCTTGATCTAGTAGAATAAAGTTTAGTATGATCTAGCTTTGAGTTTTTGTGTTGATCCTTATCTATGTAATCGAGTCTGTGAGCTATATATAATAAAGTTTAGTGTTGAGTCAAGGGCTTGGTTATCTTGCTATGATCTTGAGTGAATAAAAGAAGAAGAAAAAGGGAAGGAAAGAATAAAAAGAAATAAAGAGATCATATTGATCTTATGGAGAGTAATGACTTCACATATAAAGAGATGATGAATGAAAGTTGTTGAGAGTTGACAAACATAGTTTTGGTCATCGTTGCAATTAATAGGAAGTAATAAAGAAAGAGAGGTTTTCACATATAAATATACTATCTTGGACATATTTTATGATTGTGAGCACTCATTAAAATATGACATGCTAAAAAGTTGATGTTGGACAAGGAAGACAACGTAATGGGTTATGCTTTCTTACATCCGAGATAAGTTATATTGTCATGGATCATCCAATATGTTGAGCTTGCCTTTCCCCCTCATGCTAGCCAAATTCTTTGCACCAAGTAGAGATACTACTTGCGCTTCCAAATATCCTTAAACCCAGTTTTGCCATGAGAGTCCATCATATCTACCTATGGATTGAGTAAGATCCTTCAAGAAAGTTGTCATTGTTGCAAGCAATAAAAATTGCTCTCTAAATATGTATGATCTATTAGTGTGGATAAAATAAGCTTTATACGAGCTTGTGATATGGAAGAAATAAAAGCGACGGACTGCATAATAAAGGTCCCTATCACAAGTGGCAATATAAAGTGACGTTCTTTTGCATTAAGATTTTGTGCATCCAACCATAAAAGCACATGACAACCTCTGCTTCCCTCTGCGAAGGGCCTATCTGTTATTTTTGTCTTATGCCTTATACAAGAGTCATGGTGATCTTCACCTTTCCTTTTTACACTTTATCCTTTGGCAACCACTATGTGTTGGAAAGATCCTGATATATATATATCCATTTGGATGTGGGTTTCCATAAAGCATTATTGTTGACGTTACCCTTGAGGTAAAAGGTTGGGAGGCAAAACTATAAGCCCCTATCTTTCTCTGTGTCCGATTAAAACTTCATACCCATAAGTATTGCGTGAGTGGTAGCAATTGTGAAATTCTAAATGATAGTTGAGTATGTCGACTTGCCTAAAAGCTCCTATATTGACTCTTTCCGATGTTATGATAAATTGCAATTGCTTCAATGACTGAGATTATAGTTTGTTAATTTTCAATGAAGTTTCTGATTCATACTTGACATTGTGAGTAGATTATTACTTTAGCATAAGGAATCATATGACAATATATATATGTTGCTATTCTAAGAATGATCATGATGCCCTCATGTCCGTATTTTATTTTATCGACGCCTCTATCTCTAAACATGTGGACATATTTTTCGATATCGGCTTCCGCTTGAGGACAAGCGAGGTCTAAGCTTGGGGGAGTTGATACGTCCCTTTTGCATCATGCTTTTATATCGATATTTATTGCATTATGGGCTGTTATTATACATTATATCACAAAACTTATGCCCTATCCCTCTTATTTTACAAGGTCTACATGAAGAAGGACAATGCCGGCAGGTGGAATTCTAGGCTGGAAAAGGAGCAAATATTAGAGACCTATTCTACACAACTCCAAAAGTCCTGAAACTCTATGAAAGTCAGTTTTGGAATATATTAAAAATATCGGTCGAAGAAAGCACCAGACGGGGCCACCCATCATCCACGAGGGTGGAGGGCGCGCCCTACCCCCTGGGCGCGCCCCCTGCCTCGTGGGCCGCCTGGCAGCCCCCCGATGCCCATCTTCTGGTATAAGGTGTCTTTGCCCTGGAAAAAAATAAGAAGAAAGCTTTCGGGACAAAGCGCCGCCGTCTCGAGGCAGAACCTTGGCGGAAACAATCTAGGGCTCCGGTGGAGCTGTTCTGCCGGGGAAACATCCCTCCGGGAGGGGGAAATCGTCACCATCGTCATCACCGTCGATCCTATCATTGGGAGGGGGTCAATCTCCATCAACATCTTCACCAGCACCATCTCCTCTCAAAACCTCAGATTGGTAACTATGGGTTGCTAGTAGTGTTGATTACTCCTTGTAGTTGATGCTAGTTGGTTTATTTGGTGGAAGATTAGATGTTCAGATCCTGTATGCATATTAATACCCCTCTGATTATGAACATAAATATGATTTGTGAGTTGTTACGTTTGTTCTTGAGGACATGGGAAAAGTCGTGTTATAAGTAGTCATGTGAATTTTGTATTCGTTCGATATTTTGATGAGATGTATGTTGTCTTTCCTCTAGTGGTGTTATGTGAACGTCGAGTACATGACACTCACCATTGTTTGGGCCTAGGGGAAGGCATTGGGAAGTAATAAGTAGATGATGGGTTGCTAGAGTGACAGAAGCTTAAACCCTAGTTTATGAGTTGCTTCGTAAGGGGCTGATTTGGATCGATATGTTTCATGCTATGGTTAGGTGTACCTTAATTCTTCTTTCGTAGTTGCGGATGCTTGCGAGAGGGGTTAATCATAAGTGGGATGCTTGTCCAAGGAAGGGCAGTACCCAAGCACCGGTCCACCCACATATCAAATTATCAAAGTAACGAACGCGAATCATATGAGCATGATGAAAACTAGCTTGACGATAATTCCCATGTGTCCCGGGAACACTTTACTTTATATAAGAGTTTGTCCAGGCTTGTCCTTTGCTACAAAAAGGATTGGGCCATCTTGCTACACCTTGTTTACTTTTGTTACTTGTTACCCGTTACAAATTACCTTATCACAAAACTATATGTTACCGATAATTTTAGTGCTTGCAGAGAATACCTTACTAAAAACTGCTTGTCATTTCCTTCTGCTCCTCTTTGGGTTCGACACTCTTACTTATCGAAAGGACTACGATAGATCCCCTATACTTGTGCGTCATCAACGTATCATCATCCCCAAGCTTAATTCCTGCTCGTCCTCAAGCAGGTAAATGATAAAAAAGATAATTTTTGATGTGGAATGCTACCTAGCATAAACTTGATCATATATCTAATCATGGCATGAATATTAAGACATAAGTTATTCAAAGCAATAGTCTATAATTTGACATAAAGACATCAATACTCAGGCATTCCAACAAAAATCATGTCTTTCAGAATATCAACGCTAAAGTAAGCTATCCCTACAAAATCATATAGTATTGTCACGCTCTGTCTTCTTAACACAAAGTATTTATCATGCACAACCCTAATGACAAGCCGAGCAATTGGTTCATACTTTTTAACGCACTTCAGCTTTTTCAACCCTCACGCAATACATGAGCGCAAGCCATGGATATAGCACTACGGGTGGAATAGAGTATGATGATAGGGGTAAATATAAAGAAGACAAAAAGGTAAGAAAGTCTCACACCCACGCAGCTAACCAATGGGCTATGGAAATGCCCATCAATTGATATCAACGTGAGAAGTAGGGATTGCCATGCAACGAATGCACTAAGAGCTATAAGTGTATGAAAGCTCAATATGAAAACTAAGTAGGTGTGCATCTAATCCTATGAAGAAAAAGTCCCACTAGTATATGAAAGTGACAACATAGGAGACTCTCCATATGAAAAACATGGTGCTAATTTGAAGCACAAGTGTGGTAAAGGATACTAACAATGCCCCCCCCCTCTCTCTTTTTTTCTTTTTTTTCTTTCCTTTCTTTCTTTTTTTCTTCTTTTTTATATTTTTTCTCTCATTGTCCGGGGTCTCATCCCGACTTGTGGGGGAATCATAGTCTCCATCATCCTTTTCTCATTGGTGAACTGCTCTAAAAATGAGTAATGATGATCATCACACTTCTATTTACTTATAACTCAACAAAGGAAATAAAAATTACAACTCGATACCTATGAAAAAATATGACTCTATATGAATGCCTCTGGCATGTGCCAGGATGTGCAATGATCTAGCATAACATGTATGACAAATGATGAACGTTGGCTGAGCCACAACTACTATGTCAGCTATATGATCATGCAAAGCAATATGACAATGAATGCTCAAGTAATCAAACGGAAGCGGTGGAAGTTGCATGCCAATATATCTCAGAATGTCCATGGAAAAGCCATAATAGGTAGGTATGGTGGCTGTTTTGAGGAAGATATAATAAGGCTTATGTGTGATAGAGCATATCATATCACGGGGTTTGGATGCACCTGCGAAGTTTGCACCACGTCTCGATGTGAGAAAGGGCAATGCACGGTACCGTAGAGGCTAGCAATTTGCAGAAAGGTAAGAGTGCGTATAATCCATGGACTCACATTAGTCATAAAGAACTCATATACTTATTGCAAAAATTTATTAGCCCTCGAAGCAAAGTACTACTACGCATGCCCCTCGGGGGATAGATTGGTAGGAAAAGACCATCGCTCATTCCCGACCACCACTCATAAGGAAGACAATCAATAATAAATCATGCTCCAACTTCATAGCATAACGAGAGACTATATGTGCATGATACGGGAATCACAAACCTTAACACCAATATTCTTACTAACCACAACTATTTACTAGTACCTCCCACATATTCCATCTCTATATCGCAAAACTATTGCAAGGAATCAAACATATCATATTCAGCGATCCATAAGTTTTATGTAGGATTTTATGACTAACCATGCAATTGACCAATTCCTTTTGACTCTCTAAATAGATATAAGTGAAGCATGAGAGTTTAATTATTTCTACAAAAGTCCATGCTCTAACAAATATAAGTGAAGCAAAAGAGCATTCTTCAAACAACGGTTTTCTATGTAACGAGAAACAGGCAATCCAAACTTCAAATGATATAAGTGAAGCACATGAAGCATTCTATAAAGCCATACTCAAAAGATATAAGTGAAGTGCAATGAGCATTCTATAAATCAACCATGGACTATCTCATACCAGCATGATGCATAAAAGAAAAGTGAAAACTAAATGCAAAAGACGCTCCAAGATTTGCACATATAATATGAACGAAACGAATCCGAAAACATACCGATACTTGTTGAAGAAAGATGGGATGACTTCCATGGCATCCCCAAGCTTAGACGCTTGAGTCTCCTTGAATATTTACTTGGGGTACCTTGGGCGTCCCCAAGCTTGAGCTTTTGCCTCTCCTCCTTCTCCTCACATCGAGGCCTCCTCGATCTTTGAACACTTCATCCACACAAAACTTAACCGAACTTTTAGTGGCGGAGTTAGTGAATATGGCAATGAAATCCCATCATGTACTGCTGTAACATTATTGTATAATTATAAACAAACATTACCCACTGTATGCTATCACAATTCTATGGCCCCAAGCCAAGGAGGCTTCAACAAGAATTCAAACATACACAAATAATGAAGCTATAACAGCAATCTGTGAAAACAGGACAGTCTCTAAAGATTCGAACATCCACCATACTTATGTAACTCTACAAATTCTGAAAAAATTAGGAAAAAAAATGTATAGGAGGACAGTACAAAAGGTTTCAGAACCGTTTGACGTTCCAGTAAAAAATGTAAAATCGTGCACTACAGCCAAAGTTTCTGTTTTGCACCACACAAACCAACAAGCAATTTAAACATCCTAAAGGCAAATCTTGGCACATTATTTTTATAATACAATGGAATTGTACAAGGGGATAATTATTTTTTTGAAATTTTTTTGTAATTAAGATTCACAAAGTTTCCGTGAGCATGAACAAAGTTCAAGGAGCTCCCCCACTTCAACAATGCTTGTCTCTCTCACTTTCACTTTCCTTTTTGAAAAGTTTTGGGTTCCCCTCTATATTTTTTGGTTTTTAAAGTTTATAAAAGCACCCAACAGAAAATAAATGACTCTCTAAGACTTCCGGGTTGTCTCCCTGGCAGCGGTTTTTTAAAGCCATTAAGCTAGGCATAAAGTGCTCAAGTAATGGATCCACCCATATCCCAAGGTATATCAAAGCCAATTTGAATCAACAATAATTTGTAATTTTGTAGTGAGCACAAAGCAACATATATAAAGCAGTTACGAAGTCTAACTCTCTTTTTATGCATTGTCATGTCATACAAGAACAATTCATGCACATCAAGTAAAGGCCAATACATAGCATAAGCGGTTCCTTGCATTTTTATCGTGTTGGAAACATAAAGAGGTGGAGATGTAGCTCCTCTCTCATAATAATTGCAAGTAGGAGCAGCAAGCACATGCATATTATATTCATTAAAATCATCATGTGTAGTAGCAAAATGCAACCCTTCAATATAATCCTTAATAAGTGCAAACTTCTCCGATATAGTGTAGTCTGGAGAATTCAAAAATATAATAGGACTATCATCTGTGGGTGCAATAGAAACAATTTCATTCTTAACATATAGAACTATAGCAAGTTCATCTCCATAAGAATAATTCATATTGGCATCTTGGCCACAAGCATAACAAGCATCAAGTTCATCAAAAAGGGATATTTCAAATGAATCAACTTGATCATAGCAATTATCATAGCATTCATCCTTCGGTAAGAACGAAGGGTAATTAAATAATGTATGAGTTGAAGTGTTACTCTCATTAGAAGGAGGGCACGGGTAGCTAATCCATTGTTCCTCCTTTTGTTCTTCTCTCTCCTCATCATCTTTTTCATCCAATGAGCCCACCGTTTCATCAATTCCTTCTTCAATAGAATGCTGCAAAATATTAGTCTCTTCTCGGATAGCGGAGATTTTCTCAATAAATTCATCAATATCGGAATTATATTTATAATTATCATAGCAATATTTAAGGATGGCAAAATTTTCACGTCTATAAACATCATCATCAAAAGCTTCATATTTTTCAAATAAAGATTAAATTTCATAAGCACCGTTAAAAGCAACAAATTCTTCTATTCATTCCACATCATAATAATCATATATAACATTAGCATAAGAAGCTAAGGTTTCATTATCATTAAATTTGCATGAAAAGGGAAGGTGTGGAGCATTCATCCTAGAGTAACAAGTAAAATCATATCTCAAGCATAAATCCCGAGCATACCAATGCAACATATAAATTTGATCCCATAAAGGTTTCCCATTTTGTGTCAACCGATAATCCCTAAAGTATTCACGTTGATCCAACGTTACTCCCATTATATAATTCAGGATTACCAAAGTAGTGCATAATATATTTCACATAACAAGCATCGAGGGTTTTAGGAGGTTCCCCATCTCCATGAGTAGCAGGTACAACTATTTTTTTTGGTGTTTCGTGTTCCATATCCATAACTAAAGATAGAGAACAACTTAGAACAGGAAGTAAGAACTACTTGGTGATAAAGCAAACAAGCACACACGAGAATATTCACCCCACGCTAATGCTCCCCGGCAACGGTGCCAGAAAAAGGTCTTGATAACCCACAAGTATAGGGGATTGTTTTTAGCCCTTTTTGATAAATAAGAGTGTCGAACCCAACAAGGAGATAAATGTAGAACAAATATTCCCTCAAGTTCTATTGACTACCGATACAACTCTACGCACACTTGACATCTCCTTTACTGAAAACAAGTATGAAACTAGTTTGTAGGAGTGAAGCTAGAACTACTTTGCATGAATAAAACTAGAAATACTTTGCAAGATAATAAAAGTTAGGTGTATAGAAAAAGGGTTTGTGTCAACAAGAAAGTTATTTGTCCCTAGGCAATCGATAACAAGTACCAGTAATCATTCTTGTAATTTTATATGAGGGAGAGGCATGAGCTAACATACTTTCTCTACTTGGATCATATGCACTTATGATTGGACCCCTAGCAAGCATCCACAACTACTAACGATCATTAAGGTCGTGAAACCCAACCATAGGGTTAAGTATCAAGTCCTCTTTACTCCCATACGTCATACCCCAATTACTCGGGTTTAAGCTTCTGTCAATCTCGCAACCCACCATAGGCAAACCATGAACCTATTGCAACACCCAACAACGGGGGCCCCTCACGTTTGCACGAGAACAGAGGGCACCATATGATAGCACCATAAATAAAGTATACAATCATACCAACCAAGATCACGATTAACCCAGAGGACAAAATGGATCTACTCAAACATCATAGGATAACCATAGATCATTGGGAAATAATATATGGAGTTGACCACCATGTTTAAGTAGAGATTACAGCGGGGAGAAGAGGTTTACACCGCTGCATAGAGGGGGGTAAAGTTGGTTTTGACGGTAGCAAGATTGTTGATGTAGATCGCCGTCTCGATCGTTGCCCCGGCGGCACTCCGGCGCCACCGGAAGGGGAGAGCCCCCTCCTTATTATTCTTCCTTGGCCTCCCCCCTAAATGGTAGGAGAGTTCCCCCTCTGGTCCTTGGTCTCCATGGAAGCGGAGGGGCGGGAGACCCTCCGAGATTGGATCTCCCTCTATGTTCTTTTCTGTTTCACGTTCCCTAGATCTGGCCGAAAATCGTTTCTTATATTCCAGGAGATCCGTAACTCCGATTGCGCTGAGATTTTAACACGATTTGTTTTCCGGATATAAGCTTCCTAGTGCCCAAAGAAGAGCCCCAACCGAAGTTCGAGGAGGGCACAAACCACCACCACGCGCCAGGGGCCTCTGGTGCGCCTTGGTGTCTTGTGGGCTGTGTGGTCCTCCTCTTGCGGTGATTACAACTCCCAAAAATCACATATATTCCAAAATAATTCTCCGTGAAATTTTATTGCGTATGGACTTCGTTTGATATGGATACTCCGCGATACAAAAAACATGCAGAAAACAGGAACTGGCACTGGGCACTGGATCAATAGGTTAGTCCAATAAATCATATAAAAATTGCCAAAAACATGTGAAAGTTGTATAATATTGGCACGAAACAAGAAAAAATTATAGATACGACGGAGACGTGTCATGAAGCTGATAACATATTGAGCATCAAGATCTATAAAGATAGATCAAGATGCTTGATAAGATTTTTCAATGATTATATACCTTGACAAGATTTTGAAGTAGTTCAAAATGGAACAGTCAAAGAAGGAGTTCTTTCCTGTGTTGCAAGGTGTGCAGTTGAGTAAGACTAAAAAACTGACCATGGCAGAAAATGGAAAAGAATGAAAGTCATTCCCTATGCCTCAGTCTTAGGTTCTATGAAGTATACTATGTTTTGTACCAAACCTATTGTGTACCTTGCCATGAGTTTGGCAATGGGGTACGATAGTAATCCAGGAGGTCAAAGTTATACTTAGTTACCTAAGAGGACTAAGGAAATATTTCTCGGTTATGGAGGTGATAAAGAGTTCGTCGTAAGGAGTTACGTCGATGCAAGCTTTTACATCAATCCAGATGACTCTAAGTCTCAATCTGGATACATATTGAAAGTGGGAGAAATCAGCTAGAGTAGCTTAGTGCAGAGCATTGTAGACATAGAAATTTCCAAAATACATACGGATCTGAATGTGGCAGACCCGTTGACTAAACCTCTGTCACAAGCAAAACATGATCACACCTTAGTACTCTTTGGGTGTTAATCACATGGCGATGTGAACTAGATTACTGACTCTAGTAAAACCTTTGGGTGTTAGTCACATGGTGATGTGAACTATGGGTGTTAATCACATGGTGATATGAACTATTGGTGTTAAATCACATGGCGATGTGAACTAGATTATTGACTCTAGTGCAAGTGGGAGACTGAAGGAAATATGCCCTAGAGGCAATAATAAAGTTGTTATTTTATATTTTCTTATATCATGATAAATGTTTATTATTCATGCTAGAATTGTATTAACCGGAAACTTGATACATGTGTGGATACATAGACAAAACACCGTGTCCCTAGTAAGCCTCTACCAGACTAGCTCGTTAATCAAAGATGGTTAAGTTTCCTAATCATAGACATGTGTTGTCATTTGATGAACGGGATCACATCATTAGGAGAATGATGTGATGGACAAGACCCATCCGTTACCTTAGCATGTTCATCATTCAGTTTTATTGCTATTGCTTTCTTCATGTCAAATATATATTCCTTCAACTATGAGATTATGCAACTCCTGGATACCGGAGGAATACCTTGTGTGCTATCAAACGTCACAACATAACTGGGTGATTATAAAGGTGCTCTACAGGTATCTCCGAAGGTGTTTGTTGGGTTGGCATAGATCGAGATTAGGATTTGTCACTCCGAGTATCGGAGAGGTATCTCTGGGCCCTCTCGGTAATGCACATCATAATAATCCTTGCAAGCAATGTGAGTAATGAGTTAGTTGCGAGATGATGCATTACGAAACGAGTAAAGAGACTTGCCGGTAACGATATTGAACTAGGTATGAAGATACCGGCGATCGAATCTCGGGCAAGTAACATACCAATGACAAACGGAATAACGTATGTTGTCATTATGGTACGAATGATAAAGAGCTTCATAGAATATGTGGGAACCAATATGAGCATCCAGGTTCAGCTATTGATTATTGACCGGAGATGTGCCTCGGTCATGTCTACATAATTCTCGAACCCGTAGGGTCGGCACGCTTAACGTTCGATGACTATTTGTATTATATGAATTATGTGATTTGGTGGCCGAATGTTGTTCGGAGTCCCGGATGAGATCACGTACATGACGAGGAATCTCCAAATGGTCGAGAGGTAAAGATTCATATATAGGACGATAGTATTTGGACACCAGAAGTGTACCCGGTGTATCGGGTCACCTGAAGGGGTTTCGGGCAAGCCCCGGCAAGCTATATGGGCCTTATGGGCCAAGAGGGGAAACACACCAGCCATAAAGGGGCTGGTGCGCTCCCCATATGGGCTATTCAAATTGGGGAAGGAAAGGGGAAGGAGGAAAGGAAAAAGGAATGGGATACCCCCTTCCCCCTCTTCCCTTCCTACTCTGAATAGGAATAGGAAAGGGGGGAGGCCAAATTAGGAGGTGCCCAAGTAGGATTCCTCCTACTTGGGGCGCACCCTTGGCTGCCTCTCCTCCCCTCCAACCTATATATATGAGGGGGGCACCGCTAGAACACATACCAATAATTGTTAGCCGTGTGCGCCCCCCCCCCTCCATAGTTTACGCATCCGATCGTATCTTGTAGTGCTTAGGAGAAGCCCTGTCCGGATTACTTCACCTTCATCGTCACCATGCCATTGTGCTGACAGAACTCTACCTCGACACTTTGCTGGATCAAGAGTTCGACGGATGTCATCAAGCTGAACGTGTGTAGAACTTGGAGGTGCCGTACATTCGGTGCTTGATCGGCCGGAACGAGAAGAAGTCCGAGTACATCAACCGCGTTGTCAAACGCTTCCGCTTTCGGTCTACGAGGGTACATAGACACACTCTCCCCCTCTCGTTGCTATGCATCTCCTAGATATATCTTGTGTGATCGTAGGAATTTTTTTAAATTGCATGCTACGTTCCCCAACAAGATTTTCCTTGGCATGTCACCCCTATCGTCCTTCTAGAGGCGTTTGACTTCGTTTCTAACATCCGCCCGGAAAGATAAATTCTTCATGGTATACCCTGGTTTTTACTCCTCCGACAGTAGCCCCCGGCCCTGCCCCGAGCAGGGTGCTCCGGGCAGGGTCTAAAATTGGGATCCTCCTGTCTTCTCTCACTCTCCTTGGTCCTTTCCTTCGTATTTGCGCTTCACCTTTGTTTTCATCTTCATGTTCACCAGCGTTCGTGTCTTCGTCTTCCTTTCCGTCTGCGTCCATGTCTTCGTCTTCACTTCGGCCAGTGTCCATGTCTTGGTCTTAGTCTACGTTTGTGTCTTCGTCTTCGTCTTCACTCTAGCATGCATTCGTGTCTTCATCTTCATTTTCACTCCGGCCTGCGTTTGTGTCTTCATCTTCATCTTCTGTCCCTACTTGGTCATTGACTGAGGTTATCCCTTCCCCGTTGGTTTGTAGTGGACTACTCCCGATTGGGGATGAAATAACCTCACCAAGATAGGGTGACCATGCTTCCTTGTCAGTTCATAGCAGACTACCCCTGGTGAGGGAATGATCATGGTCAGGGTGACGATAAGGGCGTCCCTCCTCAGGAATGTCCTTATGCCGGAGTGTTTGGGAAGGGAACAAGGTACCCCTCATCGGAGGGACTTGTTCCCTAGGGTTTTGGGGGTCCTCCCATCAGTTTGCAGCGTACTGCTCCTGGTTGGGAGGTGTTTTGGGGAGGAGAAGGTTCTCTCTGTCAATATGCGACGGACCATTCCTGGTTGGAAATGGGATTACACTCTCCTTCCTTCCCCCGCACTAGTCCCTGAGGTCCCCTTGTCAGTTTGCGGTGGACCTCTCTTGGTTGAGGGGCACCCCCACCTGTAGACGGGTGACTTCCCGCTGACTAGGACTCTTGTGCCTCGGAACCCCGGGGCTCTTCTTGCAGGCCAATTCTACGTAACATGCCTAGGGTTCCAATCATCCGATCTATAAACTCCTAATTCTTTGTATGCTCTTTTGATCTTTTCTTCATGATTTTACGACATTAGCCTGCCATGTTACCAAAGAAGAAGCAATTGTCAGGTGCTGAAAAAAGGAGGAAAAAGAAAGAAAGTGATCTGAAAATTCTACCACTGAAGGTTTCTTTGAATAAGTTCTTTACATCTTCAAGCAATGTTGATGTCAGTGAAGAACAAGGGCAAGAAACTACTCCCGAGCATGAAAATTCAGATGTTGAGGTGAATGAAGATGGTGCGAGTACATGGCAGCAAATAAATTTTGAAGTTGATGCTGACAGTACAATGGAGGAGGAAAATCTGCAGCCTTCCGCTAATGATGAACAGGATGATTCCCTTTCATTTATTTTTTATCCAAGAACATGGGAAGTTCTTGACTATAGCAAAAGAGATATTTTAATTGAGAAGGGACCTATTAGAGTACCTGATGTAGAGTTCGAGAAGGACACCATTGGTAGACACTTTTCATATGCTTTTTACTCCAGGAAGTTAAGTAATGGTGAGTTTGTTGACAGAAAGTGGTAGGTTTACCAAAAAGTTGCAAACAAAGTATATTGTTTTGTTTGCAAGTTGTTCAAATCAAAACTGAGCAAGTCTATGCTAGCATCTGATGGATTGAATGACTGGAAGCGTTTGAGTGCGCGCCTTAAAGATCATGAGAACAGTGTTGAGCATTTAACAAACATGAATACATGGAATGAAGTTAGGTTGAGACTAAGCAAAAATCAGACAATTGATGATGATATGCAAAGGGAGATTGCAAAGGAGAAGGAGCGTTGGAGACAAGTTCTCGTAAGAATAGTTTCTGCTGTGAAGTTTCTTGCAAAACATACTTTGGCTTTCCGTAGATCAAATGAGAAGTTGTATCAAGATAATAATGGTAACTTTTTGGGCACGATTGAAATGATTGCTGAATTTGATCCTGTTATGCAAGAACACATCCGGCATATTCAAAATAGTGAAATTCATCATCACTATCTTGGCCACAAAATCCAGAATGAGTTGATCTCAGTTCTTGTTGATGCCGTGAGAAAGGTTATTTTAAAGATCATCAAAGATGCCAAGTATTTTTCAGTTATTTTGGATTGTACCCCGGATGTGAGCCATGAAGAACAAATGACTCTCATTGTGCGTTGTGTCAATATGTCAAGCAACCTTCCGAGAGTGGAGGAGTTTTTCCTAGAATTCCTAAAGGTTGAGGACACATCGGGGTTGGGGCTTTTGAAGGTATTGATGGATACATTAAGTTCTTTTGATTTGAATGTTGCTGATGTGAGAGGTCAAGGTTATGAAAATGGTTCCAACATGAAAAGACAATACCAAGGTGTTCAGAGTCTCTTCCTTAAAGTAAACCCCAAAGCATTGTATATGCCATATGCATGTCATAGTTTGAATCTCACTCTTTGTGATATGGCAAAATCTTGCAAACAAGCTATTACATTCTTTGGTATTATACGGATATATGTGTTGTTTTCACGTTCTACTAGAAGGAGGAAGATTTTACTTGACAATCTTCCAAAAGGAACAAAACTAACTCTCAAGCCTTTGTCCAGTACTCGTTGGGAGAGTCGAATAAAGAGTGTGCAGCCTATCAGGTACCAAACTATCCATGTAATTTCAGGTTTGAAGGAATTGGAGGAGACTTCTACTCATGACCCAACAGCGATGCTCAACCTTTGGTTAGTGCACTAATTTTGAAACTTTAGTTGGCATGGTTATCTGGCATGATGTTTTGTTCTCTGTAAATATGGTGAGCCAAAAGTTACAGGAAAAGATGGTGTGCATTGATGCTACTACAAAACACATTGACGGGGTCATATTATATTTTAATAAGTATAGAGATGAAGGCTTTCAAGCTAGTATTGAGATAGCAAAAGCCATTGCATCTGATATTGACATAGAGCCAGAATTTCCTTCAAAACGTCAACGGAATCCTTCAGAGTTCATTACTTTCTAGTCATCATGATGAAACGTTTGAAAGAGGCATCATGATGAAATCAATGATCAAGACGAAGAAATACAGTTGTCAGCTATGGAATCCTTCAGAGTTCATTACTTTCTAGTCATCGTTGACAATGCAATTCTTTCATTGACCAGTCGCTTTGATCAGCTGAAGAAATTTGAAAAGGTGTTTGGTTTCTTATTCAATTCAAAAAATATGAAGTCCTTGGATGATAGCAAACTACAGGAATGTTGCGCTACTTTTGCAAAAGCTTTTTCTGATGATAAATCATCTGATGTTGATCTTCATGATTTTTCACAGAGTTAAAAGTGTTGCGGGTAACTTTGCCAGATGGTTTGATGTCAGCGCTTGAGATTCTTCAGTTTGTTATGGCTGTAGACTGCTATCCAAATGTCTCTGTTGCCTATCGGATCCTCTTAACAGTGCTTGTGACTGTAGCCTCAGTTGAAAGAAGTTTCTCTAAACTGAAACTACTGAAAAATTATTTGAGGTCAACTATGTTGCAAGATATATTGAATGGCCTGGCTATGTGCTGCATTGAGAAGGATATCTTGGACAATGTTGATCTTGATTATGCCCTTAATGACTTTGCATCAAGAAATGCCCTAAGAAACTTTTTTTGAAGCACTGAAGTATTATTGTTGTCGATGGAGTCAGTCTAATTTCATTCTTATTTGAGGTAATCATGTCATGTTAGTTTCATTTTGCGATCTTTTTAGTACTATTGTTTTTTATGGAGTCGGTTCGAATTTGGTTATTATTGTTCTTGATGGAGTCATTTGAATTATTATAGTCATATTTTAAACTAAGATGTGTGATTGAAAGTTACTTTTAATAAGTTATATATATATATATATATATATATATATATATATATATATATATATATATATATATATATATATATAGAATATATAATATAAAACTATTCTACAACCCAAGAACGGTACATACAAAATACAGTAACACGCTATGTAAAATATAGTAATTTTCGTAAAAATGTAGTAAATTACAAACTTAGATGATAAAAAAATATTTTCTGAATTACTACATTTTGTACATCGTTTACTAGATTTTGTACATAGCGTTACTAGGGTGTAGAATAAGTTATTCTACACTAACGCTTAGAATAACGTTACCCTCTCTCTCTCTCTCTCTCTCTCTCTCTCTCTCTCTATATATATATATATATATATATATATATATATATATATATATATATATATATATATATATATATATGCTATTCTGATAACACTTCCGCACTGCATGCTCAACGCAAGTGCACGTCATTGTTTGAACCAAGTGTGCTGCAGTACTCTCACGAGTGAACTTCCCGTCGCAAAAAACTGCATGCTATGTATTTTCGGTACCTTTTTGGCTCTCGTTTTTAACCGTTTGTCAGAATGAGGCGTGTATTATACCGTTGAAAAGCTATGGATTAAGCACAACTTCGCCATGTTGAACACTTTTCGAGATTCCTCACGGTTTAAGAGCAGTTTCGAAAATGGTGCTGCCCATCATAAGTGGCAGCGAGCGTTTTTTCACGATTTCTTCTAAACCGCTCGTCGGAATGAAGCAAATGATACACCCTTCGAAAGATATTGTTGAGGCGCATCTTTTTCATATCTATTATTTTCTCTAATTCATTACGGTTTAAGAGCAGTTTCAAATTTACTAAATCACGGAATTCTGTTTTTTCATTTTTTTGCATTTTTTACTGTTTTGGCTCCAGTTTTTGAACCGTTTGTCGAAACGAGGCGTGTAATACGCCGTTGAAAAGCTAAGGACGAGGCGCAACTCTCATATGTTGAAATGTTTTTGAGAATCCTTACGTTTTTAGTTAATTTCAAAAATCGTTCGGCTGACGACAAGAGGCAGCGGACGTTTGTGGTGAAATTTTTCAAACGGCTCGTCGGAATGATTCAAGTGATACACCATCAGAAAGATATCGACGAGGGGCAACTTTTTCATGTAGAATACTCTATCTAATTCCTTGCGGTTTGAGAGCAGTTTTGGAATTAATGAAATGCGGACACTCTGTTTTTTGCTACGCCCAAATCGACGAGTGAACTTCATCCAACATAAAACGCACTACTTCAGTCTAAAAACCGCACTGCAGCAGACAGGAAAGTGCACTGCATCATTTCTTTTGCCAGACTTAAATTTTCTCAGACGAGAAAGTGAAGTGCACTTCACATCGAGCGTAAGTGAACCGCAACACTATCGAGAAGTGAACCACATTACTCTTTTGTCGCTTTCCTCACGTTTTTTTTGTACTTCACATTGGAGGTAAATGAACAGCAACACTACCAAAGTTGAACCACATTACTTTTTATTTCCCTATATTTTTTCCAAATGAAGTGTACTTCAAAGACCTTTAGAGTGGACCTTTTATAAGACCGGAGTGCACTGCATTTAGCTCTTTCTTTTTTCTCTACGGAGTTTTTGGTATTCCCATAGTGCACTGTATATATATTTTTCGGACTATAATGCAATATGCACTGCGGGGACGAGGCAAGTGGAATGCATTTTTTGTTTGCACGCTGCACATTGCACACAAGCATTCATCCACATCAATTTTCTACTCTCATTTCCTCTATGCATTCTTTTCAAATAACAAAATAAACTTCTTTTTAAAAGGAACGGTTGTGAACGCACACAAGGGGTGCCGCTGGCGCACTGAAACGGTTGTGACACCAGACCGCGTTCGAGGCCATGGCGAGCTGCATCTCAAGGCAAAAAAAATGTAAAATAAAATTTGCTGAACTGCACGAGGCGTCGTTGCCACCGTCGACCTTCAGCTGCCGCTCCGGGGTGTTGTAGTGCATTACTCCATGTCAAATGCGGGACTGCAGTTCGGCGTGGGGCTGAGGAGAAGTGCACAACCCAAAATCTGCAAAAAAAAGTATAGCAAAAGAAGCTCTTCTCAACTGCACACGGGTAGGTACTGTTCTTCCAGGCCATCGGCAGGGGCGAACATCACATCCACACAGCGCGAATTGCTCGTGTTGTGCGCACGGCTGCTTTGCACCCACACACTGGACTGCTCGGGCGGGTGCTGGTGTGCTGCTTACGCTCACGGAGTGGACTTCATGGCGCCGCCGGGGCACTCGACGAAGCAAACCAAGAAGGTTCAGAGCGCTCGCCCACCGGCGGGAACTCGTCAGCCGGACACGCGAGGACACCCCAAGCCCACCGGATCCGGGAAAGGCCATGAGGAGGACCCAACCCGACGCCCTGCCGGAGAAGAACGAGAGGGGGAGCCTCCTCGTCGTGACCAGATCGACGCAGTAGGGGGTACCTCCCCATTTGTGGTCGTTGTAGGTGAACGGCGGAGGAGCAACCTGTAGCCGGGGGGGCTGGATCTGGTGGTCGCTGTAGTCCTCAGCCATCTGGGAGGCTGGATCCGGTGGGTTCTCATCGCGAACCCATGGCCGGATGCGGTGCTCGGCGGCCCTTTTTGCGCGAAGGAACTGCTGGTGGCCAGGGGAGGGGGTGGAGCGGGGAGACGGTGGTTGGAGCCACGGTGGCCGGGGCGCGGGAGATCTGGCGGCGTCGGTGCCAGGAAGAAGGTGGGGGGCGGGGTTTCTGGCGGCGCGGGGGCCCCGGCAGAGAAGAAGGTGGGCGAGCGGTGGTTCGGTGGCGCGGTGGCCTCGATGGGGAAGAAGGTGGAGGAGCGTGTGGGGTTGCGCGACGGTGGAGGCTCAGGGCGGCAGCGCGAGAGGGGATTGGGGCGAGGGTGGTGAGCTGTGTCGGCGGCAGAAGGTAGAGAGGGAGGTTGTGTCGTGGGACGTGCGGGGAAGAAGGTGGGTAGTGCAGGGGTGGGTGCGCTCCGGGGGTCGGGGTGGGACGGTGGGTGGTGGATGTGGTTCCGGTCGGGGGGACGGAGGAGTGTTATCAGAATAAGGCGGTTGATGTGCAGAATAAGGTCTTAAGGGGGTGTTATCATAATAGACCCTCCTATATATATATATATATATATATATATATATATATATATATATATATATATATATATATATATGTGTGTGTGTGTGTGTGTGTGTGTGTGTGTGTGTGTGTGTGTGTGTGTGTGTGTGTGTAACACAAGCATACATATATATTGTCTTAGGACTTAGGACATAGGGGCCCATGTTGTCAAGTTCGCGTAGGGCCTCCCGAAACACAGGGCCGGCCCTGATTCCGACCCTCAAACCACTTGTAAACGTCCGGACCACGGTATCCGGATGTGTTGTGCCATCCAACACGCGGGCTTCTATCGGTCCGCCGAGCGGTCTGGATGTATTTTTTTCGACAAACCGAAGAAAAACTAGCGGGGCTTTTCGGGCGCCCGGACCACTGCAACATCTGCTCTTGACGGCCCAGGCTCACAAAAAACCACTCCCTCAATCGCGCGCATTTTCCGCCCGAAACGGTCATCGCCACTCCAGTGCGTCAGTGCTACATTCATGCCCGGGCAGAGCGGACATGACCTCTCATTGGCGCTGGCATTAAAGCGGCACACCAGCCCACAGAGCGACGCCCGCGCCGCTTCCCGTTGCGCGCGACTGCTCTGTGCTCAAATTACACAACGACCACCAGTCCGTCCGTCCGTCTGCCGTCTACATTTATGACACGCGGCTGCCGAAGAACCTACTCCAGTGCCACCCCTCCGTCTGCTGCCCACCATTGCCGTTCGTCCACTATATAAACTGCAACCCCGACCATAGCTGCTGGAGCTGCTAAGCTATTATTAGGTATCAATTTAGGAGCCTTTAGTCATCTGCCTCCGGTCCCTTTCTCCTCTCTGCACCACTTCCACCATGGCCTTCTCGTGGCCCAAATCTCTCTGGGACGGACTGTCGTCGGAGCAGAAGGTGGAGATGGCCGCCATTGCTGCAGGTTGGCAGGCGCTGGAGGCCGATTACATCCCAATGGAGGACGTGGCCGAGGACAAGCCGACACCACCCTCGCCGGTATAGTGCATTGACTATTGGCGAGGCTCGTGCCCATTACATGGATATGATGCGGGAGGAGCAGTTCCGGGAGGCACAGGTCGACGCGGCCTACAACCTCCAGCTCCTCCAGGAGCACCAGCAAGCAGAGATTCAGCTCACCGCCGGCAGGGCGTTCGTGCCAGACGCATACGCGGCATAGCAGGCGGTGCTGCTCGAGTCTTACCGCACCGCTCGCGAGATTGTCCTCGCTCGCTAACAGTACCGCCAACGTTAGGCGGAACTAGAGGCCAACTACAAGGAGTTCGACGGGGCGGCGAATGAGGTGTCGGGGCAAGACTGACAATGAGGACATCGCCAAGGCCATGCCCCATCGACACGTCTGCGGGCACTGCTCAGGTCCCAGGAAGGCCACCACTTTTCCCCTCATGCTGAAGCCAAGATTGGCAGGTTGATAATCGCCGGCCTATTAGTCGCTCAAGCTGCGGTTGCGGAGGTTGCGGAGGCAGAGCTGGAGAGCGCCAAGGCGGAACTAGAGAAGGTGAAGGCAATTGCCGGAGTTTCGGCCTTGGGTTCATGGTCGGACATGGGGAACTGGCACCGGTGATCATTTATAGTAGGTTTAGAATAGAAGTATGTCCAGAATTATACCTCCAATGTTGGACAAGCTTCGTTTTTAGTTGAAGTATGTCCGAAATGCAATGAATTTCGTCAAGTTTATGTGAAATCCGCCGTGTTTACATGAATCACTTTTGGTTTATATGAAAATGTGTCGTGTTTGCATGAATCTCTTTGGCTTATATGGAAATTTGTTGTGTTTGCATGGATTTTGTCCGGTTAGTTTGAACAACTGTTGAAATATATGCAGACAATGTTGGATAAGAACGAACAAATTTGTGGGTCAACATTAGAGATGCCCTTATTCCACTCTCCAGCTTCACTGGCAACGAAAACTGAAGACCGGACACACAAATACTAAGCTACACTTTCAGAAACCTCAATCGAACGAAAGTTAGCAAAACTATATTTTCAAACCAAAAATATCTATATAAAAGAGACACAGCTTTCATATCTTCTATAGTGATCATGTAGAAACGAGGATTTACACTGGATACCGTTTGACAGTCTATAATCGATAATAATACACGCATGAAGGAAAACAACGGACTCTTACTGATGGGGTCCGCCTCATTAAACCAAATCTCAGCCAATCACTGCTAACAACTCCGTTAAACCCCTGTAAACAGCCCGTGAGTGTAGCATCTTTCGTCTATAACAGGGTTTCTCAAAAGATAATCTTTATTGGATTCTTCATATGTATATATATGGACGCCGATAACTGCCACATGTGTGATATATACGACATGCGCCCATACACGGTGTGTGGTGTGAGCAAGGAGGCAGCCCACACGGACTGTGTGTGGGCGGACATTAGAATTGCCCACACGTGTGGTCGCGGCTACTTCGTGGCACACGCCCAATAAGTACTACTCATCTCCACCGCGCTAGTGTGGCACGAAGCAAAAATGCCCACACGTCCTGGCGCAGCTACGTTAGGTACCCCGCGGGATGATGATTTAGTTTCCATCCTGGTTGGCAGATGTAGTTATTCAGGATGGCAAGTGTTGTTGTAGAAGCATGGCAACTCTATCTGTTTTGGTTAACTATAGTTGCCATGTCTAATTTATGGTAGTTGCCGTGTGTGATTAACTACTTGCCACATATGGTCAAACAGTAGTTGTCATGTGTGTTTACCTAGTTGCCACGTGTGGTCCAACCATAGTTGTCATGTATTGTTAATCATAGTTGCATGTGTGTTTATCTGGTTGCCACGTACGTAAAACTGCAGTTGTCGTGTAGTAAAGAATCACAGTTGCCATGTGTGTGTACCGAGTTGCCACGTTCGCGTAACTGTAGTTGCCATCCACAACGTAGGAGTGTCGTGTGGGGCGAAAAGCAGTTCGCCCACACGCGCACGACCTAGGTGGTGGCTGTGTGGGCAGAAACTAGTTCGCCCACAGAGCACAGCTGACAAACAGCGTGGTGCGGGCGTGTGGGCAAACTCTCCAACGCCCATACACCAACCCCGTCCTACGTGGCACATCAAATTAACCTTTTTGTGTCAAGATTCGTGCAAAAGGCAGTGAACCACGATTCAGGCGTGTGGACGAGTTGGAAAACGACCACGCGAGCGTTAGTGTTTCCGATATATATTTGCCTTTTCATTTTCTGGATGTCGATCTGTTCCAATTGATGCACACGTTCAGTATTTTATTTCAGCACACGTTTCGTTCTTAGTGCCCGGAGTCGTTTGTGAGGGCGCCGACTTCCTTGGCCTTCTGCCGGACAAGCTCCCACGTGTCCTGGACGTGCCGCATCCCGGTCATGGCTCCACCCACGGCCATGCGGATAACAAACTTGCCGTCCACCACGAAGTGCGTCATGAACGCCCGCCCGCTGGCGTTCACCGCGACAAGGAGCTTACGGTTCAAGGCATCAACGGCATCATCGCCAGGGTCGCCCTGGCGCCATGGACGGATGCGGAAGGTTACGAGGGAGAATCTTGCCGGAGCTACCACCTCGAACCGCTCGTCGGCTTCCAATGCGCGCTCGAGCCACCTTGCCATCTCGATGTGCCTCCGTATGTACGCCCGCATGCCCGCCCCGCCGTAGCGGCGCAGGACCACCCAGAGCTTCATGGCGCGGAACGGCCGTGACAGCGCGATCTGCCAGTCCTTGTAGTCCACCACACCTGCACCTGCGGCACTTTCTTCTGTGACGTTGCTCAGGTATTCTGGATTGGTGGACAGTGCGGAAGTGAGCGCGGCCGGGCTCGCCACCCATAGGCAGCAGCAGTCCATGTTGGTGAGGAACCACTTGTGCGGGTTCATGCTCACCGAGTCCGCGAGCTCGGCGCCGTCGATGTATTCATGGAACTCGGGGCAGATCAAGGCGCTCCCGGCGTACGCGGCGTCGACGTGCAGCCATATGCCGTGCTTTCGCGCCAGCTCCCCGAGGTCCCGCACCGGGTCAACCGCGCCGAGCCCGGTCGTGCCGACTGTGGCGCACAGGTACAGCGGCACAAGCCCGCTGGCCACGTCGGCCTCCACCGCGTCGCGGACGCTGGCCGCGGTGAGGCCGTAGCTCGACGCCGCCGACGTCGGGATAACGCGGAAGTTGGACTGCGGGACCCCTACGATCCTCGCGCCTTTCTGGAAGGTGGAGTGACTCTGATCTGAGGCGTAGACCACCAGCCTCAGGATGCCTTCGTGGCCGAGCCTGCTCAGCGCGCGATCGCGCGCGGCCGCGAGCGTGCATACCACGGCCTCGCATGTGCTTCCGTGCAACACGCCGCCGCCGCCGCCGGAGAAGAGGAAGCAGTCCGGGAGGCCCGCCAGCTTGCCCATCCAGTCCATCACGATGCTCTCGAGTTCGGTTGCGGCCGGTGAGGCAGCCCGCGTGAATGGTACAACGTTGAGCCCGGTGGAGAGCATCTCGCCGGCGAACCCGGCTGTACTCGCGTTCGCCTGGAAGTATCCGAAGAACTTGGGGCTCTGCCAATGCGTCAGTGCCGGGACGATGTGTCGCCATACCTCCTCCAATATCACGTCCATCTGCTCGCCATTTTCGGGCGGCGCGTCGGGTAAAAGCGTACGGAGGCACCCTGGCATGGCCACGGGCTGGACGGGATACTTCTCGACGTCGCGGTAGTAGCCGGCGAGGAAGTTAATCACGGCGCGCGACTCCCTGGCGAAGGTCTCGGGGTCCAGTGACATTACCGCGTCGAATGGTGCTCCACCCATCTCCATGGTATTTGCCCTTGTTCGCGTAGACGTAAAGAAAGAAACGGGTTGCTACTCTGTGGGTGGGCAGTACATGCGATCAAGCTTATGCTTTTGGTTACTGGTGTGCTCATCGTCCTTATATATAGCTAACTATAAAGGCGTAGTTACTCTGTTCAAAAAAATAAAGGCGTAATTACCGAAGTACTAAAATGAGCTACGTGCTTGAACTTAATTTGCTACTTCAATTATAAAGGTTGTAAGTTGTAACTTATACTAGTACTTGAAAATGTGAGGTCTGTGGCGTCGGTTTTCACACATAAATTACTGTGCCGAAAGTCTTAATAGTAACATATTTACCGCCGTTCAGAAAGAGGAACCGCCTTAAAGAACTCTCTCAGTCGGGTAGTAACTATTTTTGGAATAATAATTTGGGTGTGACTAGGTCTCAGTCGATTGAGACTTAACCAAGTCTCAGTTAAGTGACATACTATAAAAAGAAAAAAAAAGCTGAAAAGAAATTTTTTGCATGAATCTCCATGCAAGATCAAAGGAATATAACATCGACTGAGATATAACAAAGTCTTAGTCGACTGAGACATAGCAAAACTGTAATAATTTTATCACAGCCTATATTTGTAGTTGAAACTGAGCGTAGCAATTCCTGAAATAAGTCCTTTATAAGCTAACTGTTTAAGATAAGCTCCATTAACTGACGCTACGGAAACCTTCCCTGTCCAAACCCCAACATAACCCCGAGTAATGGTATAGTTTTTTTTGCGAGGGAAATAGTGCAGTTTATTCCAAGATTACAGAGTTACAATCCTTAGCAACAAATTCGGGTTTCCTAAAACTCTCCCCTTCCTCCCCCCCCCCCCGCCCGCCCCTGATTTTGAGGTGGACGGACCCCCTTCCTCCCCCTTCTCCAATCACAATAATCCTTGTAGCTTTGTTTACGTAGATGTAGCATTGCCCGGAAATAAAAGGAGGGATCGGTTAAGCCAGCACGCAGTGCTATCCCTAAGTCTACCATAGTTAGCTAAGCCATGTGCAACCATATTTTGGTCACGAGAAACTTCTACCGGAATAAACACCCAATTATACATTAAACCTTTAATCTCAAGGTGACCATATGCTGACTTGTCAAGAGACACATTTGCAAGTGACTCAAGAGCAACCGTACAATCCGATTGAAGCACAACATGGAGATCTGAACGTTGGATGGTGGTTACGAGCCTCGTCGTACGGGTTCTTTGGATGATGGTTATGTGTGAGCTTTTGGTTGGAGATTGTAGGGGGAAGAGGGGCCCACCTCATGAAATTCACCGGTGGGGGGGGAGGGGGGGCGGGGGTTAACATTGGAAGCTTCCCCAAAACTTATGTTAAGCATGTTATTCTCAAAACTACTATGGTATATGTACTATGTCGTACTTAACTAAGTTGAATGTGATCCCTTTAGATTATAATCTAATGCTAGTAAGTTTGGTAGGCTTGAATTTCGTAGCCCAAAATAGTGCCATGACACCATCTTGGGCTACAAAATGTTGCACGGCAGTATGGTAGTAAAACTAGGCACAAAATCCGTCATAACATAAAAAATATACAAACAAATTTCACTAGCGGCGTTCACACGCACAGAAGCGCCACAAGCATGAACCAATGTTAGCAGCGATCGAATGTGCGCAAATGTCACCGATTCGTCCTCACTTGGCGCTTTGGCAGCGTGCGAGCAACACACGGATTGTTGTCCAACCTCTAGAAGTGTGCGGCCCACACGCTGCTGATGCACTATTATTAGTAGCATTCGACGGACACGCTGCTAGTGTGTACTTACCAGCAGCGCCGTACTAGCGGTGCGCTATGTGGACGCTGGTAGTAACAACTTTGAAACGCATTAATTAGGGGTTCGTGTACTAGTATCGCCGGCTAGCTCGTCTAAGAGCATCTCCAACAGGTGCGGTAAATAAGCGCCGCCCCGCAAATTTACCGTTTAGCGCGCGCGTAATCCGGCGGGTGGCTCCAGCGGAAGCGCAATAACCGCGCGCGCGGTATAAGGAGTTGGGCGCGTGGTCGGAATCGCTATCTCGCGCGGTGTATGTGGGGCGCCCGCTTCCGCGCGCGGCACACTCGAGCGCTCACGTTGCACTTTGTCTTCTCCGCCTCCTACGCCCCGCGCGCGCCGGCGCCGGCGACCCGCACCCCATGGACGCACGCGCCGGCACCCTGCTCACCCCATTCTATAGCCGCGACCCCTTCGACGTCGCCGCCGCCGCAAACCCTAGCCCGGGTGGCGTTGGCCTTGCCTCCGCCGGAGCTCCTCCGACCATCGGCCTCGCGCGCGGCCTCTTCATGCCGCCGCGGATGACCTCGGCGGCGGCTGGCGTGGCGCTGGCGCCAGCCCGAGCCGCCGCCCCCTCCTCATCAAAGCTCCCCAATGCGGTGCGGCCAAAGAAGGGCAAGACATGGCGAAGAAAAACAAGGCGGCGGACGGCTCCGGCACCTCCAAAGAAGGGCAAGACATCGGCAAAGAAGGGCATGAAATTTTATGTCATGTTCATTGCATTTTCAATGTTTCAACTTCATTTTGTGTTCAAAATGTCATATATGCAATGCCACGGCAAGTCACGCGCGCTGTATTTTTTGCGCGGCTGCTGGAGCCAGCGCTGCGCGCCGCGCCAAACCAGGCGATGGGCGCGCGGCAAAACAGGTTTTTGCGCGCGGCGCGTTCGGCGCCTGTTGGAGATTCTCTAAGCAAGAACTTCAAAGAAGATCCCCTGTTAGCATGTTTCGAACATTTCTCTTTTCGTTGCTACCAGTTAACGTATTTAGAGTACGTGGTTGCCAGATTATTTATATTGGGTTATCGGATTATTCATAACGTCAGGTTTCTCTTTTCTCTGTCTAGTTGTGAGGTAGTACGAGGAGAGTGATATTCATATTCTGTTAACTAATTAAGCTATTATACATCTGGTAAATTAGTATATATATAACCCTGCAAAAAAATAATTATATAGAAATTTAGTAAGGAGGTGAAAATTATCTGGTGACTATTAATGGACAAAAGTTGTCAAAACATATTGACACGGGTCTAGTTTCGAAGATCTCATCGAAATCATCAATCAGACTGGAAGATAAAAGTTTTGTAATTTCTCAATTACATAAGACACTGTCAGATCTCCCATGTAGTACAGCTCATACTTATTGTTGTACAAGAAGATGAACACATCACAAAATCGCCAAGCAGAATTTTTTTCCCTCCTCCAGTTAATGCAACTTAATTCGCAAGATCATTGGCGCTGGAGGTGTGAACTGCTTCGAGATCCAAATGCAACATCTCGTACGTACTAGCCTAAAAAAAACATCTCGTACGTACATGAGACATGACATACTCAACGCGTACGTCATCCGCATGCAATGCATGCAAACATCTCGGATAGCAGAGACGTGACAAACTCGCACCCTCCGCGTGCAGTGTCACATACCTGCCCGAGACGTGACTACCTCTACACCTATTGTTGGCAGCTGACACATGTGCGGGATGGTTGAGTAAGTGCGGCACGGCACAAGGCAGAAATCTAGTTCCACTTACACACTTGGGAAAATATCAGGTGCTACGGGAGCACCTAAGTTTAGGTGCTCCCGGAGCTCTTCAGCCGTTGGATCTATAATCTGACGGCCATCTAGGATGCGCTGGATCTGGTTGCAATAACGAACTTCTAGGGGTGTTTTTTTGAATAAATGCGCGAGCTCTCTTCTTGGCCTTTGGATTTTAGATCCAACGGCTGAGAAGCTCCCGGAGCACCAGATATATTCCCTACACACTCGTGCATGCCTAGAGCATCTCCAACAGATCCTCTTTTTCCCAATAAAAATCAGCTATTGAGTAAGTTGAGTAAAAACAAAACAAGCTCCAATGGGAACCTTTTTTTCCCCTTTAGAGGCGAATCACCAGGCGACTAGGGTTTCGGCTGGTCCGGCGCTTTGGTCTCTCTCTCTCTCTCTCTCTCTCTCTCTCTCTCTCTCTCTCTCTCTCTCTCTCTCTCTCTCTCTCTCTCTCTCTCTCTCTCTCTCTCTCTCTCTCTCTCTCTCTCTCTCTCTCTCTCTCTCTCTCTCCATCCATAATGAGCTTGATGGATGATGAGGACCTCTCGGTATAGCATCAGCTTTTCCCCCCTGACTGTCTAGGTCGGACCAGCAGCTTGTTTATGAAAGTTTCGAGGTTTTGAGACTATGCTCTTCAGTATTCACTCTCCTCAAAGGGGAGCTTGTTCAGGTTTTGAGACGGTTTTTGGCCTGGTTTTTCTTATAAACGGGTCTTATTCAGTTAGTCGGTTTCCGTTATAAACTGGATCACTCTCTTGGCATAATCGTCAATTTGAGTAATATATTCAGGTGGAAGGACTCCTCCCTCGGTCCTTTTCAGGTACTTCGGGATATTCTTGACCGCTATCCAGGGATCCACTCCTGGATTACTTTGGTACCTGTCGGCTTTCTAGGAAAGGGGGTCCCCAGAATTGCCTGCCTGCGGCCCACGGCACGGCCCCACCAGCGGCCCTGTACGGCCCATCTTCACCAGCAAACACTCAAGACCCTCGGGAGGGGCCAAGCCTCGTGAGGCGGACGACACAAGACCTCCTCAGGGGCGTCCTCACCAGGCTGGCTAGCGAGGAGCGGAGAGATCAAGGCAAGGGGCACCTCGTGAGGTTCCTGTGACGCAAGGCGTGACGAGCATGGCCAGACGGGCGCCAGGCGGGCGCCCGCGCGCGCAGTATCCTCATTTCCTCTTTGGTGCTAAAGGGGCAAGCGCAGGCGAGGAGTCCTGAGGCATCAGGCAAATGTTTCCCTATCGGTGCAACAAGACCAAGACCAGCAGGACGGCAAGACGGAGGTCACCGTGGAGCCCAAGGTGGCGTCATCACCAGAGCCTTTGGCAAGCGAAGACTACTTTTGTCAGGATAGTTTGTACTAGTTGTTCCCCTTCAAACTTGGCCATTGTGGGATCCCTTCCCGCTCAACATTTGGGAAGAGGACCAAGGCCTCTATAAATAAGACTAGCCACCACCATAGCGGGGACGGAACATTCGGACCACCCTTGCACTCACCAGCTCACCAAGCACAAGAACACCTCTCCTCAGCAGGCTGTTCTTCCCTTGTAACTGTTCATCCTCAACCCAAGAGGCAATCCACCACACCACACTGGAGTAGGGTATTACACCACATCGGTGGCCCGAACCAGTATAAATCTTGTGTCTCTTTGTTCTTTGGGTTCGTCGAGCTAGGCCGTGAGATCATGGAGCATGTGAGCTTGGGGGAGGAGAGATCTTCGTGCGCACCCCACTGTTCGAACCTGGAGGGTT
The DNA here is from genome assembly GCA_021605205.1 of Aegilops longissima. Lineage (NCBI taxonomy): Eukaryota > Viridiplantae > Streptophyta > Magnoliopsida > Poales > Poaceae > Aegilops > Aegilops longissima. The sequence goes on along the minus strand of CM038678.1, from coordinate 653,759,540 downwards.
TTGCCGGAACCCGTGATCCGACATTTGGCGCGCCAGGTAGGGGTGCGCCGGAGCCTCTCTTCCGCCAGTTGATCCGCCGACACTCCGTGGTTCCGATGTCCGGCGACCCGAGGAGCAACGCCGACCACTGGGCAGCTTGGCCAGCCCGGGCGGCGTTGTTCGCCCAAGAAGACCTCAACCCCGCACTCTAGGCGGCACGTGCACCGCCAAACGCTGCGGGGCGCGGGCGGTGCGGTCAGACGCCATCCACCCTTACTCCACGGCAAGCGCGGGCCGCCGCAAGAGCCTCAAGCTACGCTGCGGCGACGGTGCCGCACACCCGACGGGAACAAGCGAACATGAGGGCCGCGTTCACGGTGGCGCGGGAGCTGCTGCGATGCCGACTGATGGAGAGCGGCTGAGATGCGCTACTAGAGCGTGTCGCTGAGCTGTTGGACACCGCAGCCAGGGGGAGTGCCGCCTTTCTGCTCCTTGCTTACGCCTCAGGCATTGGCCAGATCGCACGGCGGGCCTCGCCGCGCCCGCGCGCCCCCGGGCGCACCAGGAGGCTTCGTCGACATTGGTGCGACCAGCAGCACCGGATGCCCAACCGCACCTGGGCCATCCCCGATGGACACAGGCACGAGCATTGCCACACACGGCCACGGCAGGATGCCGCCCTACCACCCTCAAGGCGGCGCGCCGGGCCGGGCGGTGTGGGGCGCGGGGCACTTCGGCGGGGCGACGGCTTCGGAGGACTACGTGCCCCGCATGATGGACCAGGAGTACACGCTAGAAGATTACACCGACTCGTTCCTCGAGCCAGGCTGGGAAGAGGAGGCGCTAGGAGTTGAGGCCTTCCAGGAGCCGCCTGGGAGCCCCACCAACCATGCCGGCGACAACAGCTACAGGGTACCACTAATCTCTCAGGAGTAGGCTTATGCTAACCATGGGTCGCAAGTGAATCAGGTCACAGCGCCGGATGACGGCCCCAGCACGGCAGCCCCCTTTCCACCAGGGGAGGTGCACTGGGGGCTGCGTGGGGGGAGCCAGGAGCACGACCCCTCCCCGCGTCGCACGGAGCAAGGCGTCGCCCGGAGGTAGGCCCTCTACCGGGGAGGCGCTGGTGAGCCTTCCCCCCGGCAGAGGACCCATGGTCACCGAGGGCGCCACTGGCGTCCCCTTTGCCCCTTGGCATCGTCCTGGTTTCCGGACGCCCCAACGGTGGTCGAGGGCGGCGCAAGGTGGTGCCCTTGCCTGGCGATATGAAGCAAGGCTCACGCCTGTGAAGGTCTCCGCTCGTGACACTCTCACGTAATAATGAGTGGGGCTGTACACGCCCCGGAGTCTCCGGAGTGCCGCCCTTGGGCCTCGGGGACTCCCACCCATGTCCTAGTGGAAGCACTATGCTCCGCATTGGTGAGAAGACCCGAAGACCTGAAGACAAGAAGACTAGACTAGGCGCCGGACGCGGCCATTTGCTTTTGACCTCTTTTCTATAGCCCCGTTTTCTGGCTTTGGATTTAAGTTTGAAGTTGAATTTTCATTGGTATGCGTGGCGGGTGTCTTTTCTCGTTCGATCGATTTCTCGCGATTTGGTTCCTTGCCTTAATTCGGATTTCACACCTACTGCCTCCCCCTCACGAGCCCCTCGCGAGCAAGGGCTGGGCGCGGCGCACGTCCTGCCATGGCGGGCGCTTGCTTCTCGCGAGGCCCTCTCGGACTGATCGGCAGGCCCCTCAGAAGCTCACAACCTAACGAGCCAGTTCGAAACTTGTTCTGGCTAAGGTAAATCGCGGCAGCAAGCCTGCGGCGGGACTCGCGGGTTCGTAAAAACGCATTTCCAGCTTGGTCTAAGGGATAGAAGCGGTAATCTGTTTACATGAGGGGCTTCCCCTCCTCAAAATGCTCTTACAACTTCCTGGGCTGTGCCCAAGCTTTCGCATGCAGGGCTGACGACAGGGAAGCACGGACTCAGTCGGACATATCGCTCACTACGTCCTCCAGCTCGCCCTCAGGCGCGTCGCTGGCATCGCTGTCGCCATCACCGGCATCACCGTCACCGTTGTCGGTGTCGCCCTCACCATCGTCGACCACGCCACCTTCATCCGCCGCAACCACCACCACGTCATCTTCGAAGGAGAAGGCCCTGACCAGGGCATCCACATGGTCTTCCACCCAGCATGCCAGGTCGCCCCGGATGGCCTCGGGTACCGGGGCAATGGCGGCGTCAAAATCAAAGTTGGGGTTGATGTTCTGGAGATCACTGAAGACAAGGGAGAACGCACGCCCGAGCAGGTCGCGGCTCTTCTCTTCAACGAGCTCGCGAGCCCTCTCGGATCGGTTCTCCAGGCGTGTCACCATGTCGGCAAAGAAGCGAAGATGGCTGGCATAATCATCTATGTGGGGATGAGGGGCATGTTCGTCGATAATGGCGCCCAGCGCCGCGTTGGCCCTGATCCTGAGGCCTTGGAGCATGGGGGCGTGCACGCGCTCCAGCGTCTGCCAGCGGAGCACTTCCTCCCTGCTCTCCTGCGCGAGGGACTCGGCGGCGGTGACCCGCTGCTTGAGTGTGAGCAGTCCAGCACGGGCGGAGGCCAGTTCGGCCTGCACAGATATCAGGGCGGCAGCGGCAGCTTTCTCATGCTGCTCCGCCTCTGCCAACCTCGACCTCAAGACAGAACTCCGGCCGTCAGCTCCAGCTCCCACAAGCTTCGGCTTCATGCCATGCCTGCTGTCGAGGTCAGCACGAGCCTCCGCCACCCTGCTGTTGACCTCCTTCTGGATCCTTGCCTCGCGCGCGTTAGCGGCATCCTCCGCTTGGGCAACTTGGTGCTCCCTCGTCTCCAACCTCTCAAGCTCAAGGCTGCGCTCTGTGGCTTCCAGCACCAGCATCTCCTCGTGCTTCCGGATCTCTTCCTCCTCGGCAGGTGTCGCCTTCATCGACGCTAGGGCGGCCCTGCGCGCCTCCACCTGCTGCTCCAAAGAGGCGTTCAAGGCCAGGAGCTCCCGCCTGCGCTCCTCGGCGATCGCGTGGCGACGATCGGCCTCCCTGGCCTCCTCCAAGGCTCGGGCGTTGGCCTCGCGCGAGGTTTCCAGGGATGCCTCGGCCTCCGTGTTGGCATGCTCACGCTGGAGGCGCCCGAAGTTGATGGCTACGTTCAGTTGCTGCCACTCCTCCGACAGCCGGAGACCCTCGGCTTCAAGACGCGTGTCAACGTCCGCAAGTTCTCCGCCGAGCCGGCTCATTGCGCCCATTGCCTCCTGAAAGAGCTCGTGGCGGACGACACTCCGCTCGCGCGCAAGCTTGAGTGCGCGACCAGGCCCATCTCCCGCGGCAGGAGTTGTTGAAGGGGCCCGAAGCGGCTCGCTCCCTCCCAGCAGGGGGCTGGGGGCCGGCGCTTCCCTGATCAGCGTCCGGGCCCCGACGGAGGCCTGGATGGGTGAAGGCCCGTTGCTTGAAGAAGAAGCCATAATCGAAGCCATCCAGCTGCCGTCCATAACCAGAGGAGGAGCCCTTGGCACGCTTGCCGCACCACAGGTGAGGCCACAGAGGAGAGATAGCAAAGGCGCAGGCTCGAGGCGCCAGGACAGCGGGTTTGCCTCTCCGGCGGACCTCGCGCCGGGGGCGGCATGCTGGCTTGGGACGCTCAGGATCAGCGGAGGACTCGGGACAGGTGGAAGTTGCTTCTCGGGAGACTTCGGGGCCTTAGCAGAAGGGACCCTCAGGAGCGACTGTTAGGAGGGGGAAGCAACACTCGAGAAATGACAAAGATAAGGTACTCACTTGTCTATGGCGTTATAATCCTATGCTTCAACGGCCGGACAACACCACTACAGCAGCTTGGAGGCCCTTTCCTCTTGTGGAGCGCATCGAAGTCCAGATGGAGCCGGCCGAAGCGTTGGATGCGGCAACCGGCACAGGGTGCGGCTGGCGAGGCAGCCGATGGGGCGGCCTCGTGAGTGTCGGGCTGAGGGGAGCCCTCGGGCTCCGCCTCATGAGGACCTGCTGAGGCCGCGGAAGCCTCGGCCTCAGGAGCAACGGATTGCGTCGCCCCCTCAGCTGTCACCCTAGGACAAGAGTCACGAGCTCCCGGAGATGGCACCTCGGGAGCCTCGAGCGGCGTCGATGCCTCAGCGCCCGCGCCTCTGGCCTCTAGCAGTGCTCGCCCCCTGCGTCCACTCTTGGGGCAAGTTCGACGCTGCCGGCGGGGAGGGGGATCACGGAGACAGGGTTCTCGCGGGGCCCTTCAAGGCCAGCTGGACTCAACCCCCACTAATCGAAAGGGGGCATCTGCCCCACGAACTCCACCTTGTTCGAGCAGCGGTATAAGAGACAACCCTTCTCTGGCATGTCAGCTGGCGATGGGTCGCCTGTCTAGACCTCGAGCATCGTTCGTCTCGCCTCAAGGGGAAGCCCGGACTCGCGAAGTCTCATGTGGTCCTTGCTTCTGAGCAAGGCCCACATCGGTCGAGAGTGGCGCTGAAGCGGAGCGACACAGCGCCGGATGAACTCCTTCACCACCATGGGCGCAATCACGCCAAGATCCTTCAGCCTCTTCAGCCGGAGCCAGACGAAGACAAGGTGTGAGTCAGCGAGCCTCTCATGACCCCAACCGGAGTTGGGAATGGCGGGCGCCAGAGGGGGAGAGAGCAGGGGGCTGAGCACTCCGACATCGACATACACCCATCGTGTCCGATACTCGCTTGCGGACAGCGGGAGTTCAAAGTTAATCCCCGAGCCAGCCATCGCCGCCACGGCCTAGAAGCTCAGGCATCCCGAGCTTTGCCGAGGATCAGTCAGATGCAGTGAGAAGAAATGGCAGAGTAGGGCCACGGAAGGAGCAATGCCCGCCATAGCCTCGCAAACAAAGGCAAAAACGGCAAGAAGGGAGACTGATTGGGGATCCAGGTGCAACATATGGATCTGATAGTGGGAGAGCACGACGTTGAAGAAGGCGAAAAAGGGAGGAACCAGGCCAGCCCACAGGGCGTCGATAAAGAATGGGACCTCGGTGGCTGTCCTGTCGACGCGAGCTCGGGACGCTGGCCAGGCCACCGTTCCTCCCCACTCGTTGAAGCCGGTGGAGAGTGCAGGGCACACCTTGTCCATGGCTTCCTGGTTGAGCACCAACGACCGACCAACAGCAGGCTCAATGGCCGGAGGTGGCCCGGCCGAGGACATGGACTTCTTCCCTTTCTCCATTTGATTCGGCGCCATGGCGACGGGAAGGACTGAGCTCGGGTCGGATTGGGAGAAGAGGCTAAGCTTCGAGGGGGCGGAAGAGTTGGGGGAGTGCGCCGCCAGCAATGAGGGAATAACTGTGTAGATCACGGTGGCCGCCTAGCCAGGCGGATATCAAGGATGCATGGGGAAGTGGAGACGCCCACGTCCAATCAATCGCAACACGTCAAGCAGGCCCGTAGGCTGTCGGGGCCCGCGGCGCTCAGCACTTGCCCCTTGCGTTCGCCTCAAAGCCAAGTCCGTGCGCGCCTTGGGCCTGGGGGCTACTGTGGGCGTTCTGGGAACGGGGGTCCCCAGATTTGCCTTCCCGCGGCCCACGGCGCGGCCCCACCAGCGGCCCTGTACGGACCATCTTCACCAGCAAGCACTCAACACCCTCGCGAGGCGGACGACATAAGACCTCCTCAGGGGTGGCCTCACCAGGCTGGCTCGCGAGGAGTGGAGAGATCAAGGCAAGGGGCACCTCGCGAGGTTCCTGTGATGCAAGCCGTGACGACCATGGCCAGGCGGGCGCCCACACGCACAGTATCCTCGTTTCCTCTTTGGTGCTAAAGGGGCAAGCGTAAGCGAGGTGTCCCGAGGCATCAGGCAAAGGTTTCCATATCGGTGCAACAAGACCAAGACCAGCAGGACGGAGGTCACCGTGGAGCCCAAGGCGGCGTCATCACCAGAGCCTTTGGCAGGCGAAGACTATTTTGTCACGATAGCTTGTACTAGTTGTTCCCCTTCAAACTTGGCCGTTGTGGGATCCCTTCCCGCTCAATATTTGGGAAGAGGACCAAGGCCTCTATAAATAAGACTAGCCACCACCATAGCGGGGACAGATCATTCGGACCACCCTTGCACTCACCAGCTCACCAAGCACAAGAACACCTCTCCTCAGGAGGCTGTTCTTTCCTTGTAACTGATCATCCTCAGCCCAAGAGGCAATCCACCACACCACACTAGAGTAGGGTATTACACCACATCGGTGGCCCGAACCAGTATAAATCTTGTGTCCCTTTGTTCTTTGGGTTCGTCGAGCTAGGCCGTGAGATCGTGGAGCGTGTGAGCTTGGGGGAGGAGAGATCTTCATGCGCACCCCAGTGTTCGAACCTCGAGGGTTTTGCCGGAACCCGTGATCCGACAGTACGTCCCCGCCAAACTTATGGCAAGGCACACATCACGTCTAGTACACAGCATGGCATACATTATAGTGTTGGGTAACGTTGCATGGAAAACAAAAAAAATTCTACGCACACACAAGATCTATCCATGGAGATGCATACCTACGAGAGGGGGAGAGGATCTACATACCCTTGTAGATCGCTAAGCGGAAGCGTTTATCAGCGCAATTGATGTAGTCATACACCTTAACGATCCGTTCCGATAGCACCGAACGTACGACACCTCCCTGTTCACCACACGTTCAACTCGATGATGTCCTGCCTTCTTGATCCAGCAAGAGGGGTGAAGTAGTAGATGAGTTCCGGCAGCAAGACGGCGTGGTGACGATGGTGGTGAACCTATTTCCACAGGGCTTCGCCAATCACAACGGATTTGGAGCAGAGGATGAGCTAGAGGGAGAGGGGGCGCCGGCACATGGCTTGGTGAATCGTGGTGTGTTCTAGGGGCTAGCCCTCCCCCTCTATTTATATGTTGTGCCCTGGGTCGTTACTTGGAGAGAGGGCCTCCCCAAAGTCGGTTGGGAACGCAAGGAAGAGTCCTTCTCGGATTTCAGCACCAGACGCCACGGTCCTTGGTGTCTAGCCCAGACGCCATGGTCCTCGGCACCTGGTCCCCGACCTCTGCAAAACTTCCTTTTGCACTGGCCTAAAACCTCGTGGGCCTTACCCCTTGGCCCAACCAAAGTGTCCTCGCACCAGAACATTTCTGGAAACATCCGAAACCCTTTCGATGAATTCTGAAACTCTTCTGGAGACCAAACACTCTCATCCTATATATCAATCTTTACCTCCGGACTATTCCGGAGCTCCTCGTCATGTCCGTGATCTCATCTGGAATCTGAACAACATTCGGTCACCAGCATACATAATTCATACAATACTATATCGTCAAGGAACGTTAAGCATGTGGACCCTACGAGTTCGAGAATGATGTAGACATGACCGAGGCGCTTCTCTGGTCAATAACCAATAGCGGGACCTGGATGCTCATATTGGTTCCTACATATTCTACGAAGATCTTTATCGGTTGAACCTTTATGCATGACAACATAGGTAGTTCTCTTTGTCTATCGGTATGTTACTTGCCCAAGATTCGATCGTCGGTATCTCCATACCTAGTTCAATCTCGTTACCGACAAGTCTCTTTACTCGTTCCGTAATACAACATATTGTAACTAACTCCTTAGTCACTTTGCTTGCAAGCTTCTTTTGATGTTGTATTACCGGAAAGGCACAGAGATACCTTTCCGTCATACGGAATGACAAATCCCAATCTCTATCCATGCCAACTCAACAAACACCTTCGGAGATACCTGTAGAGCACCTTTATGATCACCCGATTACGAAGTGACATTTGATACAAACAAGACATTCCTCCGGAGTCCGGGAGTTGCATGGTCTCGAAGGAACATGTATTTGACATTAAGAAAGCAGTAGCAATAAACTGAATGATCATATGCTATGCTAACGAATGGGTCTTGTCCATCACATCATTCTCCTAATGATATGATCTCGTCATAAAATGACAACTCATGTCTATGGTCAGGAAACCTTAACCATATTTTGATCAACGAGCTAGTCTAGTATAGGCTTACTAGGGACTTGGTATTTGTTTATGTATTCACATCTATATCTATCTATCTATCTATCTATCTATCTATCTATCTATCTATCTATACCTCTATACCTACTAATAAAAGGGCTATTGCTTCTTACCCCCTAATTTTCGTCCGTAATTTTGGTTCACCCGACGTTAATTTGTTTTCGTCCGTCGCTGTGCTAATATGGTTTTCGTCCGTCGGTATGCACACTTGGGCCTCAGCCCCGTCCGTCCATCCTCTTGGGCCCTAGTTCAGTCCGTCCATCCTCTTTGTGGTCACAAAACCCGGTAAAAATAACCGAATAGATAGTCCCACATCGTTCTTTTATATACAATCCCATCAGTTGAAATATGGTTGAGAGTTGAAGACAACAAGCGCCCTGGAAGGCCTCGAAGGAGTTGGTCAGAGAGGGAACTATTGGCAGAGAAACCCAACCATCCTCTTGGGCCCCAGTTCAGTCCATCCATCCTCTTCGTGGTCACAAAAAACCCGGTAAAAATAACCGAATAGATAGTCCCACATAGTTCTTTTATATACAATCCCATCAGTTCAAATATGGTCGCGAGTTGAAGACAAGAAGCGCTCTGGAAGGCCTCGAAGGAGTTGGTCAGAGAAGGAACTATTGGGAGAGAAACCCAACCACGACGAGAAGCGGTCGACGCCTCCGCTGAGGTGGAGCACGTCCAATGGAAGGCACTTCCAAAGGAGTCCGAGGCTAGACATGGCCGGCAGGGGCAGCTTCCAGCAGAGAAGAGAGAGAAGGAGGTCGAGGCCTGGACATGGCAGGTAGATTTCAATGGAGAAGAGAGAGGAGACCGGGGTTAGAATATCCGGCAGCTAGCTGCTTCACATCAAGCAACGAGGTTGACGAGCTGCTGCCCGTGTCCAGGGCGGGGCTGGTAGGAATGGGGAGGCGCGGAGGAGGAGCTCGCCGGCCGCCTCCCCGAAGGATGGTGTAGGCTCGGGGGGAGGGAAGAAAGGAAGGGGAGGCGGTGGGAGCAGGGGGCCAAGCAGATCGGGGTTGGCGGCACCGTAGATCGATAGAAGAGAAGATTGGGGATAGTTTTTTTTAGAATCAGAAGATTGGGGGATAGGTAGGGACGAATATCTTGGGTTAATGGTAGATGGGCCACGCTTTTCCTTCGGCTAGGCCGGCTACGCAAGTGCGTTGCTCCTCTCTCTGTGCTAATTTTTTTCCATTTAGAGATAAACAGTGAGTTTGAAAAAGAGTTTTCAAGTCAGGAAAATCCTCCCCCCCCCCACCCCCATTAATTTAAATGTTCTTAATCCAGGAACATATGCTGATGGGGATGGGAGCTGAGCCGATAACAAAAAAAATGTATAAAACTCAGTGATACTCACAAAATTGCCTCATGCAGATGCGAAAATTAACCACACATTTGAGTATTTTTATTTATGAAATATGACTAAGTTTGTGTCAAAAAGAAAAAAAACTCAAATGTGTAATTTTACCCAGAAAAAATAGGTGCAACGAGTCAAAACATCTATCCAAAAAATAAAATTAGGTGCAATCAATCAGAACATGTATGCTCTACATGAAAAATAACTACACATTTGAGGTTTTGTTTTCTTTTTTCCACAAACATAGTCATATTTCGTGTACAATGAGCAAGAAACATCATGTAAAAAAATGAAGACTTTGTAATAGAAAATTAAATAAACTAACAATGAGATCTGAATATTTCTAATAAAAAATTTAAATATTGGGTCACCTAAAAGAATTATTAGCCTCTTGATATTCATCAATCAATTTTAAATTATTGCTGCAAGATAAGGTTTTAAAATTTAAAATGTTGTTATAAATGTCATGAAATGAGATTTTGCATACTCCCTCCTTCCATCTATATAGGGCCTAATACGTTTTTTAAGACCGTCTTTGACTATTGACATGATTAGTAGTACATGACATGCCCAATGTGAAAATTATATCATTGAAAACTCCTTTCACACACGAATTTAACGGTGTGCTTTGTGTAAGTTGCTGATATGTCTCCAACGTATCTACTATTACAAACACTTTTGCCCTTGTTTTGCACTCTAACTTGCATGATTTGAATGAAACTAACCCGGACTGACGCTGTTTTCAGCAGAACTACCATGATGTTGTTTTATGTGTAGAAAAGAAAAGTTCTCGGAATGTCCTGGAAATCCACGGAGGCACTTTTTGGAATTTATAAGAATTATTGGGCGAAAGAAATACACCAGGGGGCCCATGGCCTTTCCACGAGATAGAGGGGTGCGCCCCCCGTGTAGGGCGCGCCCCCTATCTCGTGGGCCCCCTGGACCTCCTCCGACCTCAACTCCAACTCCATATATTCCGTCTCGGGGAGAAAAAAATGAGAGAGAAAGTTTCATCGCGTTTCACGACACGGAGCCGCCGCCAAGCCCTAATCTCTCTCGGGAGGGCTGATCTGGAGTCCGCTCGGGCTCGGAGAGGGGATTCATCGCTGTCGTCATCATCAACCATCCTCCATCACCAATTTCATGATGCTCACCGCCATGCGTGAGTAATTCCATCATAGGCTTGCTGGACGGTGATGGGTTGGATGAGATTTACCATGTAATCAAGTTAGTTTTGTTAGGGTTTGATCCTAGTATCCACTATGTTCGAGATTGATGTTGCTATGACTTTGCTATGCTTAATGCTTGTCACTAGGGCCCGAGTGCCATGATTTCAGATCTGAACCTATTATGTTTTCATGAATATATGTGTGTTCTTGATCTTATCTTGCAAGTCTATAGTCACCTATTATGTGTTATGATCCGACAACCCTGAAGTGACAATAATCGGGATACTTCTCGGTGATGACCGTAGTTTGTGGAGTTCATGTATTCACTATGTGCTAATGCTTTGTTCCAGTTCTCTATTAAAAGGAGGCCTTAATATCCCTTACTTTCCGTAAGGACCCCGCTGCCACTGGAGGGTAGGACAAAAGATGTCATACAAGTTCTTTTCCATAAGCACGTATGACTATTTACGGAATACATGCCTACATTACATTGATGAATTGGAGCTAGTTCTATATCACCCTATGTTATAACTATTGCATGAGGAATCGCATCCGGCATAATTATCCATCACTGATCCATTGCCTACGAGCTTTTCACATATTGTTCTTCGCTTATTTACTTTTCCGTTGCTACTGTTACAAATACTACAAAAACCCAAAAGCATTTATCTCTACTTTTGCTACCGTTACCTTTATTATCATACCACTTTTGCTACTAAACACTTTGCTGCAGATACTAAGTTATCCAGGTGTGGTTGAATTGACAACTCAACTTCTAATACTCAAGAATATTCTTTGGCTCCCCTTGTGTCGAATCAATAAATTTGGGTTGAATACTCTACCCTCGAAAGCTGTTGTGATCCCCTATAGTTGTGGGTTATCAAGACTAATTTCTGGCGCCGTTGCCAGGGAGCATAGCTCTATTCTCTAAGTCACTTGGGATTTATATCTGTTGATCACTATGAAGAACTTGAAAGACGCTAAGACCAAGATTTTGCCCTCAACTACGAGGGGAGGTAAGGAACTGCCATCTAGCTCTGCACTAGATTCTCCTTCCGCTATTAGTAAGCTTGCAACACCTAAACCTGCTACTGCTATGAATTCTGATATGTCACAAGTTATTGATGATGCCACTTCTACTATGCATGATGAAACTACTTCTGTGCGTGATACTACTTTACCATTAGGTGAATTTCTTGATGAACAACTTGCTAGAGTTAGGGGGAACGAAAATATTGAAGAACATATTATTGATGATAGTGATGATGAAGGTTCCCCCAATGATTATGTATTACCTGTTGTTCCCAAGGGTTATGTTATGCATGAAAAACCTGCTATGGAAATCCCTGCTTGCAATGATAGAAATGATCTTAAGAAATTATTAGCTAAATGGAAGCAGCAGTCTCTTAATGCTAGAATGAAACCCGATCCTACTTTTGCTACTTCACCTATCTGTGTTACTGATAAGGATTATGAATTCTCTGTTGATCCTGATATTGTCACTTTAGTTGAATCTGATCCTTTTTATGGCCTTGAATCTGAAACTGTTGTGGCACATCTTACCAAGTTGAATGATATAGCCACCCTATTTACTCATGATGAGAAGTCTCGCTATTTATATATCCTTAAGATATTTCCATTCTCATTAAAGGGTGATGCTAAGACTTGGTATAATTCTCTTGCTCCTGGTTGTGTGCGTAGTCCCCAGGATATGATTTATTACTTCTCTGCTAAATATTTCCTGCTCATCGAAACAAGCTGCCTTATGGAAATATATAATTTTGTGCAAATAAAAGAAGAGAGTCTCCCACAAGCTTGGGGAGGCTTCTCTGATTACTTAATGCTTTGCTCGATCATCCTCTTAAGAAAAATGAAATACTTGATATCTTTTATAATGGACTAACCGATGCTTCCAAGGACTACTTGGATAGTTGTGCTGGTTGTGTTTTCAGGGAAAGAACAATCGACGAAGCTGAAATATTATTGAATAATATGTTGACTAATGAAAATAATTGGACTCTTCCTGAGCCAATTCCCGAAGTGATCCCTGAACCAATTGAGCCAACTCCTGAGCCTATTCCTAAACCCACTCCAAAGAAGAGAGGTGTTTTATTTCTCAATCCTGAAGATATGCAAGAGGCAAAGAAATCAATGAAAGAAAAAGGTATTAAAGCTGAAGTTGTTAAGAATTTACCTCCTATTGAAGAAATACATGGTCTTAATATACCTCCTGAAGAACTACATTGTCTTGATAACCCGACACAGGTAGTAAAGGTAAATTCTCTCTATAGATATGATAAAGTTGAAATACCCTCTACTAAATTTCATAGCCCATGTTTAGATGAATTTGATGACTTTATGGCTAGACAAGAAAGTTTTAATGCTTATGTTGGTAGAGAATTAAAGAATAATGCTTTCGAGATAGGACGCGTAGGTGATAATCTGGCTACAGTTAAAGATGAACTTCACCGCGTTAGCAAATATGCTTCTATGGTTGCTACTCAAGCTGAGCAAGTACTTAAGGCTCAAAATGATTTGCTTGATGAATTAAATAATAAAAATGACTTTGTTGTTAGAGTGGCTACTAGAACTGGTAGAATGACTCAGGAACCTTTGTATCCTGAAGGCCACCCTAAGAGAATCGAACAAGATTCTCGGAGAAATAATTTAGAGGCACCTTGTTCTTCTAAAAGAAGAAGAAGAAAACGATAGAACTTTGCATGCTTCTAGTGAACCTATCTGTAGACACACCGAGAATCCCAATGATATTTCTATTTCGATCTTTGAAACACAATCAGGTGATGAACATGAACCTAGTGATAATGTTAATGATAATATAATGTTCATGTTGATGCTCAACCTATCAAAGACAATGATGTAGAGATTGAACCTGCTGTTGATCTTGATAACCCACAATCAAAGAATCAACGTTATGATAAGAGAGATTTTGTTGCTAGGAAGCACGGTAAAGAAAGAGAACCATGGGTTCAGACACCCATGCCCTTTCCTCCTAAACCATCCAAGTCAAAGGATGATGAGGATTTTGAGCGCTTTGCTGAAATGATTAGACTTATTTTCTTACGTATGCGTTTAACTGATATGCTTAAAGTAAATCCTTATGCTAAGTATACGAAGGATATCATCACAAATAAAAGAAAGATATCGGAAGCTGAAATTTCCACCATGCTTGCTAATTACACTTTTAAAGGTGGAATACCAAAGCAACTTGGAGATCCGGTGTTCCAACTATACCATGCTCTATTAAAAGAAATTATGTTAGAACTGCTTTATGTGATCTTGGAGCCGGTGTTAGTGTTATGCCTCTCTCTTTATATCATAGACTTGAATTGAATAAATTGACACCTACTAAAATATCTTTGCAAATGGCTGATGAATCAACTGCTATACCTGTCGGTGTTTGTGAGGATGTGCCTGTTGTGGTTGCAAATGTCACTATCTTAACAGACTTTGTTATTCTTGATATTCCTGAGGACGATAATATGTCTATTATCCTTGGTATACCTTTTCTTAATACTGCAGGGGCTGTTATTGATTGCAACAAAGGCAATGTCACTTTTCATGTTAATGGTAATGAGCATACGGTACACTTTCCGAGGAAACAATCTCAAGTTCATAGCATCAATTCAATTGAAAAAGTTCCAACTATATTTTTTTGGAGTTTTTGAATTTCCTCTCCCTACTGTCAAGAAAAAGTATGATATTCTAATTGTTGGGGATTTTCATATCCCCGTTGAGGTAACTTAGTGTCATTCGAAATTTCTCCGGTTCCGTGTTTTTCGGAATGAGTTTGTTAACAAGACTTGATCAACCTTGTTAGTGGGTTCATTTTGATGATCACGAGATGGATGAAACTAGAAGGCACAACCTTCTGTACCCTCTTTTTACTTTCTGTTATTTAGAATAAATAAAGAAAAATTAGTATTATTCGTCTGTTTTCTGAATTATCCGTGCATTAAAAAATTGTCCGAAAATAAAAGTGCTCCAAATGCCTTGCAAATCTAGTATGATTTTTTCTGGAATATTTGAGGATTTTAGGCACTGAAAACACTACAGAAGGGCCAAGCACCAGGCCACGAGAGAGGAGGGCGCGCCCCCCTGTAGGGCACGCCCCCTGTCTCGTGGGCCCCTGGTGGCTCCCCTCCACTTATGCCAGCACCCACACACTTCATCTTCTACCCAAAAAGATTTGTAGCTCTTCTTCTTACTTGTTGGGAGCTTTCCCGTGTAAATAGTTTTATTTTCTTTTATTTCCTTTGGGAGTCGAGAAGACCATATTAAAAATGCTTAGTGGCTCTCATATGCATGATTGTTTATTTAATTTAGAGCCCATATCACTTGTCTTCTCTCTTGAGTTGAATGCTTGCAGATTCCAGCTTAGTCCAATGCACGTGCTCTCTTATTATTATACACATCGTTCGGTCGTGCGAGTGAAAGGCAATAATGACGATATATGATGAACTTATTGGGATGAGAAAAGCTGATATAAACTCGACCTCTTTTGTTTTTGTAAATATGATGAGTTCATCGTTTCTGAGTCAGCTATTATGAAGTAAACATATTTGCAATGACATTTAGAGATTATAGTTGCTTGTGCCATGCTTGATTAGCTATGAGTTATAATGGTTTACCTTGCGTGCCAACATGCTATTAGAATCATTATGATGTGGTATGATGGGATGGTATCCTCCTTTGAAGGAATTGAGTGACTCAACTTGGCACATGTTCACACATGTAGTTGAATCAAATCAACGTAGTCTTCATGATATTTGTGTTCATGGTAGATTATATCCTACTCATGCTTGTACTCGGTGTGAATTAATTTTAATGCATGTTTACGACTGTTGTAGCTCTCTCAGTAGGTCGCTTCCCAGTCTTTTGCTAGCCTTCACTAGTACTAAGCGGGAATACTGCTTGTGCATCCAAACTCACTAAACCTCAAAGTTGTTCCATATAAGTCCACTATACCTTCCTATATGCGGTATCTACCTGCCATTCCAAGTAAATTTGTATGTGCCAAACTCTAAACCTTCAAAGAAACATTCTGTTTTGCATGCTCGAATAGCTCATATATCAACTAGGGCTACCCTTATCTTCCGTGTTAGGCGGGTTGTTCTCAAGAGGAGTGGACTCCGCTCCTCACTCACGAGAAAATGACTGGTCACCGGGATGTCCAGTCCCATGCTTTATGCAAACTAAATCAAAATAATTCCAAACAAAACTCCCCCTGGGACCCGTTGAATGTTGGAGGCACTCGTTGTTTCGAGCAAGCCATGGATTGATGCTTGTGGAGGAGGGGGAGTATAAACTTTACCATTCTGTTTGGGAACCGCCTATAATTTATTTAGCATGGAAGATATCGTCATCTCTTAGTTGTTATGTTGACAATGAAAGTATGCCGCTCAAAATATAATTTATCTCTATTTCAAAATCGAGCTCTGGCACCTCTACAAATCCCTTCTTCCCTCTGCGAAGGGCCTATCTATTTATTTTTATGTTGAGTCATCACCCTTCTTATTAAAAGCGCCCGCTGGAGAGCACACTGTCATTTGCATTCATTATTATTAGTTTATATTGGGTATGACTTGACTGGATCTCTTTTACCATGAATTACAATGTTTAGTCAGTCCTTGATCTTTAAACGTGCTCTGCATTTATGTTTTGCGGTCTCAGAAAGGGCTAGCGAGATACCATTTTGTTATATCATGTTATGATTATTTTGAGAAACTGTTGTCATCCGAGTTTTATTATTATGGCTTGCTAGCTGATTATGTTATTGATATGAGTAATTGTGAGATCTATGTGTTATTGTCAGTATGGTTAGTTCATAATATTTCTGAAACTTGAATGCTGGCTTTTCATGTTTACAACAACAAGAGCAAACAGGGTTTGTAAAAGTTTTTCTTTATCACTTTCAGTTTATCAACTGAATTGCTTGAGGACAAGCAAAGGTTTAAGCTTGGGGGAGTTGATACATCTCCAACGTATCTACTTTTCCAAACACTTTTGCCCTTGTTTTGGACTCTAACTTGCATGATTTGAATGAAACTAACCCGGACTGACGTTGTTTTAAGCAGAACTACCATGATGTTGTTTTATGTGTAGAAAAGAAAAGTTCTCGGAATGTCCTGGAAATCCACGGAGGCACTTTTTGGAATTTATAAGAATTATTGGGTGAAAGAAATACAACAGGGGGCCCAGGACCTGTCCACGAGACAGGGGGCGCCCCCCTGCAGGGCGCGCCCCCTATCTCGTGGGCCCCCTGGACCTCCTCCGACCTCAACTCCAACTCCATATATTCCGTCTCGGGGAGAAAAAATGAGAGAGAAAGTTTCATCACGTTTCACGACACGGAGCCGCCGCCAAGCCCTAATCTCTCTCGGGAGGGCTGATCTGGAGTCCGTTCGGGGCTCCGGAGAGGGGGATTCATCGCCGTCGTCATCATCAACCATCCTCCATCACCAATTTCATGATGCTCACCGCCGTGCGTGAGTAATTCCATCGTAGGCTTGCTGGACGGTGATGGGTTGGATGAGATTTACCATGTAATCAAGTTAGTTTTGTTAGGGTTTGATCCCTAGTATCCACTATGTTCTAAGATTGATGTTGCTATGACTTTGCTATGCTTAATGCTTGTCACTAGGGCCCGAGTGCCATGATTTCAGATCTGAACCTATTATGTTTTCATGAATATATGTGTGTTCTTGATCCTATCTTGCAAGTCTATAGTCACCTATTATGTGTTATTATCCGACTACCCCGAAGTGACAATAATCGGGATACTTATCGGTGATGACCGTAGTTTGAGGAGTTCATGTATTCACTATGCGCTAATGCTTTGTTCCGGTTCTCTATTAAAAGGAGGCCTTAATATCCCTTAGTTTCCGTAAGGACCCCGCTGCCACGGGAGGGTAGGACAAAAGATGTCATACAAGTTCTTTTCCATAAGCACGTATGACTATTTACGGAATACATGCCTACATTACATTGATGAATTGGAGCTAGTTCTATATCACCCTATGTTATAACTATTGCATGAGGAATCGCCTCCGGCATAATTATCCGTCACTAATCCATTGCCTACGAGCTTTTCATATATTGTTCTTCGCTTATTTACCTTTCCGTTGCTACTGTTACAATTACTACAAAAACCCAAAAACATTTATCTCTACTTTTGCTACCGTTACCTTTATTATCATACCACTTTTGCTACTAAACACTTTGCTGCAGATACTAAGTTATCCAGGTGTGGTTGAATTGACAACTCAACTGCTAATACTCAAGAATATTCTTTGGCTCCCCTTGTGTCGAATCAATAAATTTGGGTTGAATACTCTACCCTCGAAAGCTATTGCGATCCCCTATACTTGTGGGTTATCAGTTGCATGTCATATATTATTGCTCTAATATTTGGTCAAACTTAGCCTCGAAAAATGCATTAGGCCCTATATAGATGGAAGGAGGGAGTAGTAAAAATCTCTTATTCTATGCACGAAGGGTACAACTTCAAGCTATAAAATCCATACTAACAACAGATACTCTATAGCTATCAATCAATGCACAAAACAATGCATGTCTTTGTAACTATGTTTGGCACTACTAAACTTGAATTGGGAAAATAAGCTTTAGTAATATTTCATATTCATGGTTTATGGCATTAGTGCTTCTTCGTCGTGTTGAAATGGCGGGCGTGTACCTCTGTGGGGTCTTGAACCATTTTTTTCAAGATCGAGGCATTTTTTTTCTCCCGTTGCAACGCACGGGCATGTTTGCTAGTATGTATTTAAGTTTCCAATCAATACAATTATAGCATGAATAATAAACCTTTATAATGATCAATGCAATATAATAATAACCACTTTATTATTGCCTCTAGAGCATATTTCCAACAGTCTACCACTTGCACTAGAGTCAATAATCTAGATTACATAGTAATGAATCTAACACCATGGAGTCTTGGTGCTGATCATGTTTTGCCCGTGGAAGAGGTTTAGTCAACGGGTCTGCCATATTCAGATCCGTATGTACTTTGCACATTTCTATGTCTCCGTCCTTGACATAATCACGAATGGAGTTGAAGCGTTGCTTGATGTGTTCGGTTCTCTTGTGAAAGTTGGGCTCCTTGGCTATGGCAATTGCTCCAGTGTTATCACAAAAGATTGTCATTGGTCCCGATGCACTGGTATTACACCCGAATTGGACATGAACTCCTTCATCCAGATTCATTCATGTGCTGCTTCTGAAGCAGCTATGTACTCCACTTCACATGTAGATCCCGCCACGACGCTCTGCTTAGAACTGCACCAACTGACAGCTCCACCACTCAATATAAATACGTATCCTGTTTGTGACTTAGAGTCATCCGGACCTGTGTCGAAGCTAGCGTTGACATAACCCTTTACGACTAGCTCTTCGTCACCTCCATAAACGAGAAACATATCCTTGGTCCTTTTCAGGTACTTTGGGATATTCTTGACCGCTATCCAGTGATCCACTCCAGGATTACTTTGGTACCTCCCCGCCAAACTTATGGCAAGGCACACATCAGGTCTGGTACACAGCATGGCATACATTATAATGTTGGGTAACGTTGCATGGAAAACAAAAGAATTTTACGCACACAAGATCTATCCATGGAGATGCATAGCTACGAGAGGGGGAGAACATCTACATAACCTTATAGATTGCTAAGCGGAAGCGTTTATCAACGTGGTTGATGTAGTCGTACACATTCACGATCCGTCCCGATCAAGTACCAAACGTACAGCACCTCCGCGTTCAGCACATGTTCAGCTCGATGACGTCTTCGCCTCTCAATCCAGCAAGAGAGACGAAGTAGTAGATGAGTTCCGGCAGCACGAAGACATGGTGATGGTGGTGGTGAAACTATTCGGAGGGCTTCGCCAAGCACAACGGACGTGGACGGAGGACGAACTAGAACTAGAGGGAGACGGGGCGTCGCACAGGGCTTGGGGATCATGGTGTGTGTTGCCCCTATCCCTCCTCTCATATATATAGGTGGGTAAGGAGGGGAGGCAGCCTAGGGCGCCCCAAGGGGGCGGCGTCCAGCCCTAGGGCCTGCCCTGGCCACGCCCCCCTTTCCTTCTTTGGCGCAAGGGGGAAAGGAAAGGGGGTTGGCTGCCTTAGGGAGCCCCCTTCCCTTTCTCTCTTCCGGGGAGAAAGGCAGGAGGGGGTCAGCCCCTCCCTTTAATTTTACAAGGCCTGCGGCCAGGTTGGTGCGCCAGCCCCTTGTGGGATGGTGTGCTCCCCTTCCCTTGGCCCATTAGGCCCAGTAACTTCCCGTGGCCTCCCGGAACCCCTTCCGGTGATCCGATAAATACCCGGTGCATCCCGAATCCTTTCTGGAGACCAAATAGTGTCATCCTATATATCAATCTTTACTTCCGGACCATTCTGGAGCTCCTCGTCATGTCTGTGATCTCATCCGGAACTCCGAACAACAATCGGTCACCAATTCACATAACTCATATAACACTATATCATCAACGAACGTTAAGCGTGCGGACCCTACGGGTTCGAGAATGATGTAGACATGATCGAGACGCTTCCCCGGTCGATAACCCATAGCGGGACCTGGATGCTCATATTGGTTCCTACATATTCTACGAAGATCTTTATCGGTCGATACTTTATGACAACATACGCAGTTCCCTTTGTCTGTCGGTATGTTAGTTGCCCGAGATTAGATCGTTGGTATCTCCATACCTAGTTCAATCTCGTCACCGACAAGTCTCTTTGCTCGTTCTGTAATACATCATCTTGTAACTAACTCCTTAGTCACTTTGCTTGCAAGCTTCTTTGTGATGATGTATTACCAAGAGGGCCCAGAGATACCTCTTCATGATACGGAGTGAAAAATTCCAATCTTGATTCACGCCAACTCAACAGACACCTTTGGAGATACCTGTTAGGGAACATTGCATGCAATTTCAAAAAAATTCCTACGCTCACGCAAGATCTATCTAGGAGATGCATAGCAATGAGAGGGGGAGAGTGTGTCCACGCACCCTTGTAGACCGAAAGCAGAAGCATTAGTTTAATGCGGTTGATGTAGTCGAACGTCTTTGAGATCCAACCGATCAAGTACCGAATGTACGACACCTCCAAGTTCAACACACATTCAGCTCGATGACGTCCCTCGAACTCTTGATCCAGTAAAGTGTCAAGGGAGAGTTTCGTCAGCATGACGACATGGTGACGGTGATGGTGAAGTGATCCGTGCAGGTCTTCACCTAAGCACTACGACAACATGACCAGAGGAGTAAACGGTGGAGGGGGCACCGCACACGGCTAAGAAACAATTGATGTGTTTAGAGGTGCCCCCTGCCCCCGTATATAAAGGAGGGAGAGGGGAGGAGGACGGCCAAGGGCGCGCCAAGTGGGAGGAGTCCCACTTGGACCCCTAGTCCAATTTGGCCCCCCTTTCCTTTTACCAGATGGGGAAAGGGGGAAGGAAAGGGAGTTAGAGAAGGAAAGGGGAGCCATGCCCCCTCCCCTTGTCCAATTCGGACTCCCCATGGGGGGCATGCGCCACCCCCTTGTGGGCTGCCTTGCCTCCCCTCTATGGCCCATATGGCCCATATCTTTCCCCCGGGGGTTCCGGTAACCCCCCCCCCCCCCCGATACTCCGATATGTACCTGATACATTACGAAACACTTCCGGTGTCCAAATACTATAGTCCAATATATATCAATATTCACCTCTTGACCATTTTGAGACTCCTCGTCATGTACGTGATCTCATCCGGGACTCCGAACAATATTAGGTCACCAAAAACACATAACTCATAATACAAATCGTCATCGAACATTGACACTACAAAAAAACACATCTGTGACATTTTGGGTTGAATGATTATTTTTTCTGTCATGCTTATGACACTTCTATGACGATAATTGTGACAAAACCCGGTATCATCATAGATGTGGTAGGCTCCTACTGGTATGGCAAAAAATCATGACACAAAATGGGCATTTCGTCCTAGGCGGGCGGAGATGCAGCTGCATGACATTCTTTGGGCCATCTATGACGGAAAAACCATGGTAGAAGCGAGGGCGAGGAAAATATCATGGAATTCCCAGTTACGATGGGTGGTCGGGGCCGAGCGATGCACGGAGGTTTGCGCGTTTCTGCCGTACACGTACGTGCGTATGTGCGAAGCGTTGCGCTCTAACTGAACCCGAGTGAGGCGTTGTGCACTAACTGAACCCGAGCGATTGCTCTAGCTAAGTTACTGAACCCTGATCGATCCTTTGCTGTTAACTGAACCCGAGTGATCCCTTCGCTAATGCTGCTAATTCAAGCCGATCGATGCTGCCTCTTGATGAACAGTGAGCGTTGTTGGGGGTTGGATGAACAGTTCCCGATGGGGGGTTGGACGAATAGGACCCCGTGGTAGTAGAGGCTGTTGCCGCTGGATGAACAAGACCCCGATCGATCGAGCCGGTTGGGGGTGGATGAACAAGACCCCGTGGAGGGCTGGATGAACAGGACTCCTTGGAGGGCTGGTTGAACAGTATCCGGTGGAGGGCTGGATGAACAGTAGCCCGTGGAGGGGTGGTTGAACAGGACCCCGTGGAGAGGGCTGGTTGAACAATAGCCAATGGAGGAGCGGTGGAGGCTGGATGAACAAGAGCCCATGGATGAACAGTCGTAGGTGGAGGCTAGAGGAGGTCGACGGTGGATGAACAGTAGCCCGTGGAGGCTGGAGGAGGTCGACGGTGGAGATGAACAGTAGCCCGTGGAGCCCCGTTTTGCGGTACGCCACACCCCTCCCGATGAACAGGACCCCCGTCTCGACCATAGCGCTCCAACACAAGTCCGTTTCCTCTGTTTTGCGGTATGCCACTATTGGGGAACGCAGTAATATCAAAAATTTCCTACGATCATGCAAGATCTATCTAGGAGAAGCATAGCAACAAGCGGGAAGAGTGTGTCCACGTACCCTCGTAGACCGAAAGCGGAAGCGTTTTATCAACGCGGTTGATGTATTCGTACGTCTTCATGATCCAACCAATCCTAGCACCGAGTACGGCACCTCCGTGTTCAGCACACATTCAGCTCGATGACGTCCCTCGTACTCTTGATCCAGTTGAGGCCGAGGGAGAGATTAGTCAGCACGGCGGCATGGCGACGGTGATGATGAAGTTACCGGCGCAGGGCTTCGCCTAAGCACTACGATGATAAGACCGAGGTGTATAACTGTGGAGGGGGGCACCACACACGGCTAAAAGATCAACTTGTGTGTTCTAGGGGTGCCCCTGCCTCCGTATATAAAGGAGGGAGAGGGAGAGGCAGCCGGCCCTAGGGGGGCGCGCCAAGGTGTGGAGTCCTACTAGGATTCCCTAGTCCTAGTAGGATTCCACCTCCCCAAGGGAGTAGGAAAGGGGGAAGGGAGAAGGAGAAGGAAAGGGGGGGCCCTTCTCCTACTCCTAATTGGCCTCCTACCCAGGGGGGGGGGGGGGCGCACCAGCCCCTTGTGGGCTGGTGTGCTTACCTCTTATGGCTCATAAGGCCCATAACTTCTCCCGGGGGGTTCCGGTAACCTCCCGGTACTCCGGAAAAATGCCCGAACCATCGGAACCATTCCGATGTCCAAATGCAACCTTACAATATATGAATCTTTACCTATCGACCATTTCGAGACTCCTCGTCATGTCTGTGAGCTCATCCGGGACTCTGAACAAACTTTGGTTCATCAAATCACATAACTCATAATACAAATCGTCATCGAATGTTAAGCGTGCGGACCCTACGGGTTCGAGAACTATGTAGACATGACCAAGACACATCTCCGTTCAATAACCAATGAACCTGGATGCTCATATTGGCTCCTACATATTCTACGAAGATCTTTATCGGTTGAACCGCATAACAACATGCGTTATTCCCTTTGTCATCGGTATGTTACTTGCCCGAGATTCGATCGTCGGTATCATCATACCTAGTTCAATCTCGTTACTGGCAAGTCTCTTTACTCGTTCCGTAATGCATCATCCCGTAACTAACTCATTAGTCACATTTCTTGCAAGGCTTATAGTGATGTGCATTACCGAGAGGGCCCAGAGATACCTCTCCGATACACGGAGTGACAAATCCTAATCTCGATCTATGCCAACCCAACAAACACCTTTGGAGACACCGGTAGAGCATGTTTATAATCACCCAGTTATGTTGTGACGTTTGATAGCACACAAGGTGTTCCTCCGGTATTCGGGAGTTGCATAATCTCAAAGTCAGAGGAACATGTATAAGTCATGATGAAAGCAATAGCAATAAATCTAGACAATCATTATGCTAAGCTAACAGATGGGTCTTGTCCATCACATCATTCTCCTAATAATGTGATCTTGTTCATAAAATGACAACACATGCCTATGGTCAGGAAACTTAACCATCTTTGATTAACGAGCTAGTCTAGTAGAGACATACTAGGGACGCTTTGTTTTGTCTATGTATTCACACATGTATCAAGTTTCCAGTTAATACAATTCTAGCCTGAATAATAAACATTTATCATGATATAAGGAAATATAAATAACAACTTTATTATTGCCTCTAGGGCATATTTCCTTCTGTCTCCCACTTGAACTAGAGTCAATAATCTAGTTCACATCACCATGTGATTTAACACCAATAGTTCATATCACCATGTGATTAACACCCATAGTTCGCATCACCATGTGACTAACACCCAAAGGTTTTACTAGAGTCAGTAATCTAGTTCACATCGCTATGTGATTAACACCCAAAGAGTACTAAGGTGTGATCATGTTTTGCTTGTGAGAGAAGTTTAGTCAACGGGTCGGTCACATACGGAGCCATATGTATTTTGCAAATTTTCTATGTCTACAATGCTTTGCATGGAGCTACTCTAGCTAATTGCTCCCACTTTAAATATGTATCCAGATTGAGACTCAGAGTCATCCATATCGGTGTAAATGCTTGCATCGACGTAACTCTTTACGATGAAATCTTTATTACCTCCATAACTGAGAAATATTTCCTTAGTCCTCTTAGGTAACTAAGGATAACTTTTGACCACTGTCCAGTGATCTACTCCTAGATCACTATTGTACTCCCTTGCCAAAGACATGCTAAGGTATACAATAGGTCTGGTACACACAATATAATACTTTATGGAACCTATGACTAAGGCATAGGGAATGACTTATCATTCTCTTTCTACTTTCTGCTGTGGTCGGGTTTTGAGTCTTTACTCAACTTCACACCTTGCAACACTGGCAAGAACTCCTTCTTTGACTGTTCCATTTTGAACTACTTGAAAATCTTGGCAAGGTATGTACTCATTGAAAAAACTTATCAAGCGTCTTTATCTATCTCTATAGATTTTGACACTCAATATGTAAGCAGCTTTACCGAGGTCTTTCTTTGAAAAACTCCTTTCAAACACTCCTTTATGCTTTCCATAAAATTCTACGATCAACAATATGTCATTCACATATACTTATCAGAAAGGCTGTAGTGCTCTCACTCACTTTCTTGTAAATACATGCTTCTCCAAAAGTCTGTATAAAACCATATGCTTTGATCACACTATCAAAACATATATTCCAACTCCGAGAGGCTTGCACCAGTTCATAAATGGATCGTTGGAGCTTGCACACTTTGTTAGCACCTTTAGGACCGACAAAACCTTCTGGTTGCATCATATACAACTCTTCCTTAAGAAATCCATTAAGGAATGCAGTTTTGACATCCATTTGCCAGATTTCATAAAACGTGGCAACTGCTAACATGATTCGGACAGACTTTTAAGCATCGATATGAGTGAGAAAATCTCATCGTAGTCAACACCTTGAACTTGTCGAAAACCTTTGCGACAATTCGAGTTTGTAGATAGTAACACTACTATCAGTGTCCGTCTTCCTCTTGAAGATCCTGTTATTCTCAATGGCTCACCGATCACCGGGCAAGTCAATCAGTGTCCATACTTTGTGCTCATACATGGATCCCATCTCAGATTTCATGGCCTCAAGCCATTTCGCGGAATCTGGGCTCATCATCGCTTCCTCATAGTTCGTCGGTTCGTCATGGTCTAGTAACATGACTTCCAGAACAGGATTACCATACCACTCTGGCGTGGACCGTACTCTGGTTGACCTACAAGGTTCGGTAGTAACTTGATCTAAAGTTTCATGATCATCATCATTAGCTTCCTCACTAATTGGTGTAGGAATCACTGGAACTGATTTCTGTGATAAACTACTTTCCGATTCGGGAGAAGGTGCAATTACCTCATCAAGTTCTACTTTCCTCCCACTCACTTATTTCGAGAGAAACTCCTCTAGAAAGGATCTATTCTTAGCAACAAAATATCTTGCCTTCGGATCTGTGATAGAAGGTGTACCCAACAGTTTCTTTTGGGTATCCTATGAAGATGGACTTCTCCGATTTGGGTTCGAGGTTATCAGGTTGAAGTTTTTTCACATAAGCATCATGATACGTCTCCAACGTATCTATAATTTTTGATTGCTCCATGCTATATTATCTACTGTTTTGGGCATTATTGGGCTTTATTATTCACTTTTATATTATTTTTGGGACTAACCTGTTAATCGGAGGCCTAGCCCAGAATTGCTGTTTTTTTCCTATTTCAGGGTTTCGTAGAAAAGGAATATCAAACGGAGTCCAAACGGAATGAAACCTTCGGGAACGTGATTTTCAGAGCAAATATGATCCAGGAGACTTGGACCCTATGTCAGGAAACAGAAGAGGAAGCCACGAGGTAGGGGGGAAAGCCTACCCCCCCAGGGCGCGCCCTCCACCCTTTTGGGCCCCCTGTTGCTCCACCGACGTACTCCTTCCTCCTATATATACATACGTACCCCCAAAGGATCAGATACGGAGCCAAAAACCTAATTCCACCGCCGCAACCTTCTGTACCCACGAGATCCCATCTTGGGGCCTGTTCCAGAGCTCCGCCGGAAGGGGAATCGATCACGGAGGGCTTCTACATTATCACCATGGCCCCTCCGATGAAGTGTGAGTAGTTTACTTCAGACCTTCGGGTCCATAGTTATTAGCTAGATGGCTTCTTCTCTCTTTTTGGATCTCAATACAATGTTCTCCCCCTCTCTCGTGGAGATCTATTCGATGTAATCTTCTTTTTGCGATGTGTTTGTTGAGAACGATGAATTGTGGGTTTATGATCAAGTTTATCTATGAACAATATTTGAATCTTCTCTGAATTATTTTATGTATGATTGGTTATCTTTGCTAGTCTCTTTGAATTATCAGTTTGGTTTGGCCTACTAGATTGATCTTTCTTGCAATGGGAGAAGTGCTTAGCTTTGGGTTCAATCTTGCGGTGTCCTTTCCCAGTGACAGTAGGGGCAGCAAGGCACATATTGTATTCGTGCCATCGAGGATAACAAGATGGGTTTTTTTTATCATATTGCATGAATTTATCCCTCTACATCATGTCATCTTGCTTAAAGCGTTACTCTGTTTTTATGAGCTTAATACTCTAGATGCATGCTGGATAGCGGTCGATGAGTGGAGTAATAGTAGTAGATGCAGGAAGGAGTCGGTCTACCCTTCTCGGACGTGATGCCTATATACATGATCATACCTAGATATTCTCATAACTATGCTCAATTCTGTCAATTGCTCAACAGTAATTTGTTCACCCACCATAAAATACTTATGCTCTTGAGAGAAGCCACTAGTGAAACATATGGCCCCCGGGTCTATCTTCATCATATTAATCTTCCAAGACTTTGTTATTTCCTTTGCTTTTTACTTTGCATCTTTACCACAAAAATACCAAAAATATTATCCTATCATATCTATCAGATCTCACTCTCGTAAGTAGCCGTGTAGGGATTGACAACCCCTTATCGCGTTGGTTGTGAGGATTTATTTGTTTTGTGTAGGTGCGAGGGACTGTGCGTAGCCTTCTACTGGATTGATACCTTGGTTCTCAAAAACTGAGGGAAATACTTACACTACTTTGCTGCATCACCCTTTCCTCTTCAAGGGAAAACCAACGCAGTGCTCAAGAGGTAGCAAGAAGGATTTCTGGCACCGTTGCCGGGGAGGCCTACGGAAAAGTCAACATACCAAGTACCCATCACAAACCCTTATCTCCCGCATTACATTATTTGCCATTTGCCTCTCGTTTTCCTCTCCCCCACTTCACCCTTGCCGTTTTATTCGCCCTCTCTTTTCCGTTTGCCTCTTTTTCGCTTGCTCTTTGTTTGCCTCATGTGTTGGATTGCTTGTTTGTCGCGATGGCTCAAGATAATACCAAATTATGTGACTTTACCAATACCAACAATAATGATTTCCTTAGCACTCCGATTACTCCTCTTACCGATACTGAATCTTGTGAAATCAATGATGCTTTGTTGAATCTTGTCATGAAAGATCAATTCGCCGGCCTTCCTAGTGAAGATGCCACTACTCATCTAAATAGCTTCGTTGATTTGTGTCATATGCAAAAGAAGAAAGATGTTGATAATGATATTGTTAAATTGAAGCTATTTCCTTTTTTGCTTAGAGATCGTGCTAAAGCTTGGTTTTCGTCTTTGCCTAAAAATAGTATTGATTCTTGGAATAAGTGCAAAGATGCTTTTATCTCTAAGTATTTTCCTCCCGCTAAGATCATCTCTCTTAGAAACGATATTATGAATTTTAAGCAACTTGATCATGAACATGTTGCACAAGCTTGGGATAGGATGAAATTAATGATACATAATTGCCCTACACATGGTTTGAACTTGTGGATGATTATACAAAACTTTTATGCCGGATTGAATTTTGCTTCTAGAAATCTTTTAGATTCGGCCGCGGCAGGAACTTTTATGGAAATCACTTTAGGAGAAGCTACTAAACTCCTAGATAATATTATGGTTAATTATTTTGAATGGCACACTGAAAGATCTACTAATAAAAAAGTGCATGCGATAGAAGAAATTAATGTTTTGAGTGGAAAGATGGATGAACTTATGAAATTATTTGCTAATAAGAGTGTTTCTTCTGATCCTAATGATATGCCTTTGTCTACTTTGATTGAGAATAACAATGAATCTATGGATGTGAATTTTGTTGGTAGGAATAATTTTGGTAACAACGCGTATAGAGGAAACTTTAATCCTAGGCCTTATCCTAGCAATTCCTCTAATAATTATGGTAATTCCTACAAAAACTCTTATGGAAATTTTAATAAGATGCCCTCTGAATTTGAGACTAGTGTTAAAGAGTTTATGAATTCACAAAAGAATTTCAGTGCTTTGCTTGAAGAGAAATTGCTTAAAGTTGATGAATTGGCTAGGAACGTTGATAGAATTTCTCTTGATATTGATTCTTTAAAACTTAGATCTATTCCTCCTAAGCATGATATCTATGAGTCTCTCAAAGCCATGAGAATTTCCATTGATGAGTGCAAAGAAAGAACCACTACGATGCGTGCTAAGAAAGATTGCTTTATGAAAGCGTGTTTTTCAAATTTCTATGAAAATAAAGACGAAGATATAAAAATATTGACGTGTCCCCTATTAAATCTTTGTTTTGCAATATGAATCTTGATAATGATGAGACTGAATATGATCCACCTTTACCTAGAAGGCGTTCCAAAAATTTGGAGTTTTTAGATCTTGATGCTAAAATTGATAAAAGTGGGATGGAAGAAATCAAAACATTAGATGATAAACCCACTATTTTGGATTTCAAGGAATTTAATTTTGATATTTGCTCTTTGATATATTGTATTTCCTTGTTGCGATCCATGCTAAATTCTCCTCATGCTTATAGTCAAAATAAAGCTTTTACCAAATATATCGTTGATGCTTTGATGCAATCTTATGAAGAAAAGCTTGAGTTGGAAGTTTCTATCCCTAGAAAACTTTATGATGAGTGGGAACCTACTATTAAAATAAAGATTAAGGATCATGAGTTTTATGCTTTATGTGATTTGGGTGCTAGTGTTTACACTATTCCCAAAACTTTGTGCGATTTGCTAGATTTCCGTGATTTTGATGATTGCTCTTTAAACTTGCACCTTGCGGATTCCACCATTAAGAAACCTATGGGAAGAATTAATGATGTTCTTATTGTTGCAAATAGGAATTATGTGCCCGTAGATTTTATTGTTCTTGATATAGATTTCAATCCTTCATGTCCTATTATTCTTGGTAGACCTTTCCTTAGAATGATTGGTGCAATTATTGATATGAAGAAACGGAATATTAGATTTCAATTTCCATTAAAGAAAGGCATGGAACACTTCCCTAGGAACAAAATAAAATTACCATATGAATCTATCATGAGAGCCACTTATGGATTGCCTACCAAAGATGGCAATACCTAGATCTATCATTGCTTTTATGCCTAGCTAGGGGCGTTAAACGATAGCGCTTGTTGGGAGGCAACCCAATTTTTTTATTTTTTATTTGCTTCTGTTTAGGAATAAATATTTGTTCTAGCCTCTGCTTAGATGTGTTTTTATGTTTTAGTTAGTCTTTGTGCAAAGTTAAACCTATAGGATCTTCTTGGATGATAGTTATTTGATCTTGCAGAAATTTCCAGAAACTTTCTGTTCACAAAAAAAATTGTTAAAAATCACCAGAACGTGATAAAATACTGATTCCAATTGATTCTGATAAATAAACAAATTGTCTAGGTCTTCCTATTTTGGCTTATTTTTTGGAGTTCCAGAAGTTTGCGTTAGTTACATATTACTACAGACTGTTCTGTTTTTTTACAGATTGTTTTTTTGTGTGTGTTGTTTGCTTATTTTGATGAATCTATGGCTAGTAAAATATTTTATAAACCATAGAGAAGTTGGAATACAGTAGGTTTAACACCAATAAATAAAGAATGAGTTCATTACAGTAACTTGAAGTGGTCTTTTGTTTTCTTTCGCTAACGGAGCTCACGAGATTTTTTGTTAAGTTTTGTGTTGTGAAGTTTTCAAGTTTTGGGTGAAAGATTTGATGGATCATGGAACAAGGAGTGGCAAGAGCCTAAGCTTGGGGATGCCCATGGCACCCCCAATATAATCTAAGGATACCATAAAGCCAAATCTTGGGGATGCCCCGGAAGGCATCCCCTCTTTCGTCTACTTCCATCGGTAACTTTACTTGGAGCTATATTTTTATTCACCGCATGATATGTGTTTTGCTTGGAGCGTCTTGTATGATATGAGTCTTTGCTTTTTAGTTTACCACAATCATCCTTGCTGTATACACCTTTTGACAGAGCCATACATGATTTGGAATTTGTTAGAATACTCTATGTGCTTCGCTTATATCTTTTGAGTTATATAGTTTTTGCTCTAGTACTTCACTTATATCTTTTAGTGCACGGTGGTTTGTTTTATAGAAACTATTGATATCTCATGCTTCAATTAGATTACTTTGAGAGTCTTAAATAGCATGGTAATTTGCTTAAATAATCCTAGTATGCTTGGTATTCAAGATTAGTAAAAACTTTCTTATGAGTGTGTTGAATACTAAGAAAAGTTTGATGCTTGATAATTGTTTTGAGATATAAAGATGGTGATATTAGAGTCATGCTAGTTGAGTAGTTGTGAATTTGAGAGATACTTGTGTTAAAGTTTGTGATTCCCGCAGCATGCACGTATGGTGAACCGTTATGTGATGAAGTCGGAGAATGATTTATTTATTGATTGTCTTCCTTATGAGTGGCGGTCGGGGACGAGCGATGGTCTTTTCCTACCAATCTATCCCCCTAGGAGCATGCGCGTAATACTTTGCTTTGGTAACTTGTAGATTTTTTCAATAAGTATATGAGTTCTTTATGACTAATGTTGAGTCCATGGATTATACGCACTCTTCTTCCTTCCACCATTTCTAGCCTCTCTAATATCGCGCACTTTCCGCCGGTATCATACACCCACCATATACCTTCTCAAAACAGCCACCATACCTACCTATCATGTCATTTCCATAGCCATTCCGAGATATATTTCCATGCAACTTTCCACCGTTCCGTTTATTATAACACGCTTCATCATTGTCATATTGCTTTGCGTGATCATGTAGTTGACATCGTATTTGTGGCAAAGCCATCGTTCATAATTCTTTCATACATGTCACTCTTGATTCATTGCATATCCAGGTACACCGCCGGAGGCATTCATATAGAGTCATAATTTTTTCTAAGTATCGAGTTGTAATTGTTGAGTTGTAAGAAAATAAAAATGTGATGATCATCATTTTTAGAGCATTGTCCCAAGTGAGGAAAGGATGATGGAGACTATGATTCCCCCACAAGTCGGAATGAGACTCCGGTCGAAAAAATAAGAAGAATAAAGGCCATAAAAAAGAGAAAAGGCCCAAATAAAAAAAATGAGAGAAAAAGAGAGAAGGGACAATGTTACTATCCTTTTACCACACTTGTGCTTCAAAGTAGCACCATGATCTTCATGATAGTCTCTCATTTTGTCACTTTCATATACTAGTGGGAATTTTTCATTATAGAACTTGGCTTCTATATTCCAATGATGGGTTTCCTCAAAATGCCCTAGGTCTTCATGAGCAAGCGAGTTGGATGCACACCCACTTAGTTTCTTTTGTTGAGCTTTCATATACTTATAGCTCTAGTGCATCCGTTGCATGACAATCCCTACTCACTCACATTGATATCTATTGATGGGCATCTCCATAGCCGTTGATATGCCTAGTTGATGTGAGACTATCTTCTCCCTTTTTGTCTTCTCCACAACCACCATTCTATTCCACATATAGTGCTATGTCCATGGCTCACGCTCATGTATTGCGTGAAGATTGAAAAAGTTTGAGAACGTCAAAAGTATGAAACAATTGCTTGGCTTGTCATCGGGGTTGTGCATGATTTAAATACTTTGTGTGGTGAAGATAGAGCATAGCCAGACTATATGATTTTGTAGGGATAACATTCTTTGGCCATGTTATTTTGACAAGACATAATTATTTTTATGTATGCTTGAAGTATTATTATTTTTATGTTTAATATTAAACTTTTGTCTTGAATCTTTCGGATCTGAATATTCGTACCACAATTAAGAAGAATTACACTGAAATTATGCCAAGTAGCACTCCGCATCAAAAATTCTGTTTTTATCATTAACCTACTCGAGGACGAGCAGGAATTAAGCATAAGGATGCTTGATACGTCTCCAACGTATCTATAATTTTTGATTGCTCCATGCTATATTATCTACTGTTTTGGACATTATTGGGCTTTATTATTCACTTTTATATTATTTTTTGGACTAACTTATTAATCGGAGGCCCAACACAAAATTGCTGTTTTTTGCCTATTTCAGAGTTTCGTAGAAAAGGAATATCAAACGGAGTCCAAACGGAATGAAACCCCCGGGAACGTGATTTTCAGAGCAAATATGATCCATGAGACTTGGACCCTACGTCAAGAAACAAAAGAGGAAGCCACGAGGTAGGGGCGCGCTACCCCTGTATGCGCCCTCCACCCTCGTGGGCCCCTGTTGCTCCACCGACGTACTCCTTCCTCCTATATATACCTACGTACCCCCAAACGATCAGATACGGAGCCAAAAACCTAATTCCACCGCCGCAACCTTCTGTACCCACAAGAACCCATCTTGGGGCCTGTTCCGGAGCTCCACCGGAAGGGGAATCGATCACAGAGGGCTTCTACATCATCACCATTGCCCCTCTGATGAAGTGTGAGTAGTTTACTTTAGACCTTCAGGTCCATAGTTATTAGCTAGATGGCTTCTTCTCTCTTTTTAGATCTCAGTACAATGTTCTCCCCCTCTCTCGTGGAGATCTATTCGATGTAATCTTCTTTTTGTGGTGTGTTTGTTGAGACCGATGAATTGTGGGTTTATGATCAAGTTTATCAATGAACAATATTTGAATCTTCTCTGAATTATTTTATGTATGATTGGTTATCTTTGCAAGTCTCTTCGAATTATCAGTTTGGTTTGGCCTACTAAATTGATCTTTCTTGCAATGGGAGAAGTGCTTAGCTTTGGGTTCAATCTTGCGGTGTCCTTTCCCAGTGACAGTAGGGGCAGCAAGGCACGTATTTATTGTTGCCATCGAGGATGACAAGATGGGGTTTTTTATCATATTGTGTGAATTTATCCCTCTACATCATGTCATCTTGCTTAAAGCGTTACTCTGTTTTTATGAACTTAATACTCTAGATGCATGCTGGATAGCAGTCGATGAGTGGAGTAATAGTAGTAGATGCAGGCAGGAGTCGGTCTACTTGTCTCGGACGTGATGCCTATATACATGATCATACCTAGATATTCTCATAACTATGCTCAATTCTGTCAATTGCTCAACAGTAATTTGTTCACCACCGTAAAATACTTATGCTCTTGAGAGAAGCCACTAGTGAAACCTATGGCCCCCGGGTCTATCTTCATAATATTAATCTTCCAATACTTAGTTATTTCCTTTGCTTTTATTTTGCTTTGCATCTTTATCACAAAAATACCAAAAATATTATCCTATCATATCTATCAGATCTCACTCTCGTAAGTGGCCGTGTAGGGATTGACAACCCCTTATTGCCTTGGTTGCGAGGATTTATTTGTTTTGTGTAGGTGCGAGGGACTCGCGGCGTAGCCTCCCACTGGATTGATACCTTGGTTTTCAAAATCTGAGGGAAATACTTACGCTACTTTGCTGCATCACCCTTTCCTCTTCAAGGGAAAACCAACGCAGTGCTCAAGAGGTAGCACATCATAGCCCCAAACTTTAAGAAACGACAGTTTAGGTTTCTTGCTAAACCACAGTTCATATGGTGTCGTCTCAACAGATTTAGATGGTGCCCTATTTAACGTGAATGCAACTGTCTATAATGCATAACCCCAAAACGATAGTGGTAAATCGGTAAGAGACATCATAAATCGCACCATATCTAATAAAGTACGGTTACGATGTTCGGACACACCGTTATGCTATGGTGTTCCAGGTGACATGAGTTTGTGAAACTATTCCGCATTGTTTTCATTGAAGGCCAAACTCGTAACTCAAATATTCGCCTCCGTGATCAGATTGTACAAACTTTATTTTGACGATGATTTTCCACTTCACTCTGAAATTCTTTGAACTTTTCAAATGTTTCGGACTTATGTTTAATCAAGTAGATATACTCATATCTGCTCAAATCATATGTCAAGGTCAGAAAATAACGATACCCGCTGCGAGCCTCAACACTCATTGGACCGCATACATCGGTATGTATTATTTCCAATAAGTCAGTGGCTCGCTCCATTGTTCCGGAGAACGGAGTCTTAGTCATCTTGCCCATGAGGCATGGTTCACAAGCATCAAGTCATTCATAATCAAGTGATTCCAAAAGCGCATTAGCATGGATTTTCTTCATGCGCTTTACACCAATATGACCTAAACGGCAGTGCCACAAATATGTTGCACTATGATTATCCACTTTGCATCTTTTGGCATCAATATTATGAATATGGGTATCACTACGATCGAGATTCCATAAACCATTCACCTTGGGTGTATGACCACAGAAGGTTTTATTCATGTAAACAGAATAACAATTACTCTTTGACTTAAATGAATAACCGTATTGCAATAAACATGATCCAATCATATTAAGCTCAACGCAAACACCATATAACATTTATTCTAGGTTCAACACTAATCCCAAAGGTAAAGGGAGTGTGCGATGGTGATCTTATCAAGCTTGGAATCACTTCCAAAACACATCGTCACCTCGCGCTCAACTAGTATCTGTTCGTTTTGCTACTCCTCTTTCGAATTACCAATCTTTGCAATTTGAACCGGTATCAAATACCGAGGGGCTACTATGAACACTAGTAAAGTACACATCAATAACATGTATATCAAATATACCTTTGTTTACTTTGCCATCCTTCTTATCCGCCAAGTATTTGGGGCAGTTCCGCTTCCAGTGACCATTTCCTTTGCAGCAGAATCACTCAGTTTCAGGATTCGGTCTAGCTTTGGGCTTCTTTATGGGAGTAGAAACTTGCTTGTCATTCTTCTTAAAGTTCCCTTTCTTTCCCTTGCACTTTTATTTGAAACTAGTGGTATTGTCAACCATCAACACTTGATGTTTTTCTTGATTTCTACCTCCGCCGATTTCAGCATCGCGAAGAGCTCGGGGAATCGTTTTCGTCATCCCTTGCATATTATAGTTCATCACGAAGTTCCAGTAACTTGGTCATAGTGACTAGAGAACTTTATCAATCACCATCTTATCTGGAATATTAACTCCCACTTGATTCAAGCGATTGTAGTACTTAGACATTCTGAGAACATGCTCACTGGTTGAGCTATTCTCCTCCATCTTGTAGGCAAAAAAATACTAGTTAGAGGTCTCATACCTCTCGACTCGGGCATGAGTCTGAAATACCAATTTCAACTCTTGGAACATCTCATATGCTCCATGGCATTTCAAAACATTTTTGAAGTCCCGGTTCTAAGCCGTAAAGCATGGTGCACTAAACTATCAAGTAGTCATCATACCGAGCTTGTCAAATGTTCATGACCTCTGCATCTGCTCCTGCAATAGGTCTGTCACCTAGCGGTGCATCAAGGACATAATTCTTCTATGCAGCAATGAGGATAATCCTCAGATCACGGACCAAGTTCGCATCATTTCTACTATCATCTTTCAGCTTATTTTTCTATAGGAACATATAAAAAATAATCGGGGAACTACATCGCGAGCTATTGATCTACAACATAATTTGCAAATACTATCAGGACCAAGTTCATGATAATTTTAAGTTCAATTAATCATATTACTTAAGAACTCCCACTTAGATAGACATACCTCGAGTCATCTAAGTGATCACGTGATCCATATCAACTAAACCATGTCCGATCATCACATGAGATGGAGAAGTTTTCAATGGTGAACATCACTATGTTGATCATATCTACTATATGATTCACGCTCGACCTTTCTGTCCCAGTGTGTCGGATCACGGGTTCCGGCAAAACCCTCAAGGTTCAAACACTGGGGTGCGTACGAAGATCTCTCTCTCCCTCGATGACTAGCTCGCTCAAGGATCTCACGGCCTAGCTCGATGGACTCAAAGAATAGAGGGACGCAAGATTTATACTTGTTCGGGCAACCATTATGGTGTAATACCCAACTCCAGTGTGTGGTGGTGGATTGCCTCTTGGGCTGAGGATGATCAGTTATAAGGGGAAGAACAGCCTCCTGAGGTGAGGTGTTCTTGTGCTTTGATGAGCTGGTGAAGGTCTCGATCTGTCCAGATTCGTCCAGATCTCTCCCCTACTACTATGGTGGCTCGTCCTATTTATAGAGGCCCGGGTCCTCTTCCCAAATATTGAGCAGGAAGGGATCCCACAACGGCCAAGTTTGAAGGGGGATAACTAGTACAGCTTATCCTGACTAAAGGTGGTCTTCGTCTGCCAAAGGCTCTGGTGATGACGCCGGCTTGGGCTCCACGGTGACCTCCCTCCTGCCGTCCTGCTAGCCTTGGTCTCGTTGCACTAATATGGAAACCTTTGCCTGATGCCTCGGAACCCACGCCTGCGCTTGCCCCT
Organism: Aegilops longissima; assembly: GCA_021605205.1. Taxonomy (NCBI): domain Eukaryota; kingdom Viridiplantae; phylum Streptophyta; class Magnoliopsida; order Poales; family Poaceae; genus Aegilops; species Aegilops longissima. The sequence continues at coordinate 653,722,441 of CM038678.1, read as the reverse complement.
TTAGCACCAAAGAGGAAACAAGGACACTATGCCTGCGGGCGCCCGCCTAGTTGCGATCGTCATGGCTTGCGTCATAGGATCCTCACGAGGTTTGTCTTGGCTTGATATCTCCGCCCCTCGTGAGCCAGCCTGGTGAGGCCGCTCCCGAGGAGGTCTTCTGTCATCCGCCTCGCGAGGCTTGGCCCCTCGCGAGGGTCTTGAGTGTTTGCTCGTGAAGACGGGCCATACTGGGCCGCGAGTAGAGCCACACCGTGGGCCGTAGGCAGGCAAGTCTGGGGACCCCCATTCCTAGAATGCCGACAGTAGCCCCCGGGCTTGGCTTCGAGGTGAAGCCGTAAGGCAAGAACGAAGCACCGCGGGCCCCAACAGCCTGCGGCCTTGGTCGACGCGTGGCGATTGATTGGACGTGGGCGTCTCCACTTCCCCATGCTGCCGCGGCAACTGCCCGACTTGACGAGTCCTTGCTGCATGCAAAAAGGGGTTATCATTACCAAAGATCGTGGGGGTCACCGGTTGGCCTTCTCTTGCTATAAATGAGGACGGGGAGCAGAGCCCCCATCGCCCATCTCTTCCTGCTCCGCTAGCTTCTTCTTCCTCGCTCCATTGCCAGCAGCGACATCCATGGCGCCTGCGAAGAGGTTCTCGACCACGGAGAAGGGGAAGGCTCGCCAAGAGGGGCCCGGCTCCCCGCCGCCCAAGCGTGGGTGCGGCCGTCCCCGCAAGCATACCGCGACCCCCGCCGTGGCCGCCTGCGGCCGTGGTGGCACCTCTTCGCGCGGCGGGACTCGCCCGCCTCATGGCAGCTCCGTCGATGGAGGGAGGCGCGCAGCGGTCGCGCGGCCTCCCCGCCCGCGCTTCCACTCGGCGGAAGCGCTGCTAGAGTTCATTGTGTGGTCAGAGAACCCGGCCGACACCTCGCTTTAGCTTCCGCGCTTCTTTGTTGACGAGCTGCCAGCCAAGGGTCCAGGCGGGCTCTGGCTACAGGCGGATGGCTGCTTCAGGAAGGCTTCGTGGGTTGCGGTGGAGGTCTCCGCCCCGGGGAACGTGGCCCTGGCCGACGGTTGGCAGACGTTCGCCCGCGCTCGCGGCCTGGGCAGGCGGTGCACCCTCCATCTCAAGTACGACGGCGACGCGACCCTCTTCGTGAGGGTGTTTGGGGAAGATGGTCGCCGCGCCAGGTGCTTCCCCGAGGACAACGACGGTGATGAGATGCTCGACCTTGGGGACGGCCGTGACGAGGATGAGGGCGAGCTCGCTCTTGGTGCCCGTCGAAATTCGCCTAGCTACGGCGGCTCTTCCTTCAGCGACAACTCTAGCAGCGGCGGCTATGGCCAGCCTCCATGCCGCCGCGCCCGCCTCGAGGGCAGCAGCGGGTCATCTCGTCGCCGCGCCCCAGTGAAGCGCGAGGAGGAGTCTGGCTGAGCCCGGCAGACCGCCATGGGCTCATCCTCGCGAGCTGCTACGGGTGCACGCACTGCTTTTGTTTCGTCCTTCCTTTCCTTCCTGCATTGAGAGAGAGACAAGTATGGGGCCCCACGGGGGCGTGCAACAAACTATGATTTCCCAGTTGTTATGTTGTGCTTATTGTTCCCGAGTTGCCTCGCAATATCAATGTTTTATATAGGCACATAGGAATAACTTAGCTTGACGCGCTTGAAGCAGTAGCCGTGTGTCTCACGAGGCTTCCACGGCTTGGGAGGCGTCTGGGGACTGCAAAAATTTGTTAGAAAATTCTTATTATCCGAGCCCTCGTTGTAGGCGCAGCCGGCCATGACCTAGCCCTTCGCATCACGGTACCCAAGGGGCACGGATTGAGAGAGGCATGCCAGTTTGCGAGCTCGAGTGAGGGTGCCTCGCGAAGAACAGGAAAAACACTCGCGAGGGCGCCCGTCCGGCCCCCTCGCGAGGCATGCGAGGGAGAGTACGGGCCAAAACGAGGAACTGAGGGCGGAAAAAGGAGGCACACGGCAATTAAACAAGAAGGCAAACAACACCAGAAGGAAAATTTCGATTAAAGAAGGGCAAGCCAACTACGGAAAGCAAATGAAAAGCCGCATCCGGCACCTAGTCTAGTCTTCTTGTCTTCTCACAAGCACGGAGCTAAGTGCTGCCACTAGGACGTGGGAGGGAGCCCCAGAGGCCCGAGGGCGGCACTCCTGAGACTCCGGGGCATGTACAGCCCCACTCATTATTACGTGAGAGTGTCACGAGCGGAGACCTTCACAGGCACTGGGCCTTCTTCACAAGCGTTGGGCCTTTCTTCATGGGTAGAACTTCCGGAGGTGCTGGATGTTCCAGGCGTTCTGGATGGGGGTCCTGTCCTGCGTCTCCAGGCGCGCGGCGCCAGGCCTGGAGACATGGGCGACCCAAAACGGGCCCTCCCACATGGGTGAGAGCTTGTGCAGCCCTTCCCTGGAGAGAACCCGCCTCAGGACAAGATCACCCACGTCGAGCGTCCTGGAGCAGATGCTGCGGCAGTGGTACCGCCGCAGTGCCTGCTGGTACCCGGCAGCTCAGAGCGAGGCTTCACGGCGACGTGCCTCCCCCAGCACGAGATCCATCCTCCACATGGCGTCCTGCTGCGTTTCATCGAACGCCAGGACCCGCGCGGAGCGATGCCTGACCTCGTATGGGAGAACCGCTTCTGCATCGTAGACGAGGAAGAATGCTGTCTCGCCTGTAGGCTTGGTGGAGGTGGTGCGGATGGACCATAACACGGACTGAAGCTCGTCGTGCCAGCCCCTGCTGCAGGCCTCGAGCTTCTTCTTGAAGGTCCTGGTCTTGAGGCCCCTCAAGACTTCCGCGTTGGCGCGTTCGGCTTGGCCATTGCTCCTAGGGTGTGCCACGGAAGCGTAGCAGATCTGCGTTCCAAGGTTAGCACAATATGTTTTGAAGAGATTGCTAGTGAACTGTGAGCCGTTGTCGGTGATGATGCGGTTGGGGACTCCAAAGCGGCTTACGAGGCCCTTGATGAACTTAATTGCTAACCCAGCTGGGATGGTGCATGTAGCGCCCTTGATGCGGCTATATCTCCCACGTGTCGAAGCACGACTTAGAGGCATAACCGCATTGAAAGCAATGTCGCAAGTAAGGTAATCTTCACACAACCCATGTAATACATAAGGGAAAGAGATACATAGTTGGCTTACAATCGCCACTTCACACAATAAATGAGTAAAGCATTACATCATACAGATACAATCAAGGTCCGACTATGGAACCAAAATAAAAGAAGACTACCCCAAATGCTACATCGATCCCCGATCGTCCCAACTGGCTCCACTATCGATGAACTGAAACGAAACAACACAATGAACAAGATCTTCATCGAGCTCCTCCTTGAGCTCCGGCAAGGCCACCTGCACGGTTTCATCGGCACCTGCAAACTGGTTTTGGAAGTATCTGTGAGTCACGGGGACTCAGCAATCTCACACCCGCGAGATCAAGACTATTTAAGCTTATGGGTAGGAGAAGGTAGTGAGGTGGAGCTGCAGCAAGTGACTAGCATAACTGGTGTCTAACATACGCAAATGAGAGCGAGAAGAGAAGGCAAAAGCATGGTCGAACAACTATGATCAAGAAGTGATCCTAGAACAACCTACGTCAAGCATAACTCCAACACCGTGTTCACTTCCCGGACTCCGCCGAGAAGAGACCATCACGGTTATACACGCAGTTGGTGTATTTTAATTAAGGTCAACTTCGGGTTTTCTACAACCGGACATTAACAAATTCCCATCTGCCTCATAACCGCGGGCACGGCTTTCGAAAGATAATACCCTGCAGGGGTGTCCCAACTTAGCCCATGATAAGCTCTCGCGATCAACGAAGGATATTCCTTCTCCCCGGGAAGACCCGATCAATCTCGAATCCGGCTACAAGACATTTCGACAAAGAATAAAACAAGACCAGCAAAGCCTCCCGGATGTGCCGACAAATCCTGATAGGAGCTGCACATATCTCGGTCTCAGGGCACACCGGATGAGCCAGACGTCGGGTTGGCATAGACCCTGATTGCCCAGGGGCCGCCGGACATCGCTCGGTTTGGGCCAGCACTCGAAGGAGCACTGGTCCGGGGGTTAAAATAAAGATGACCCTTGAGTCTGCAGAACCCAAGGGAAAAAGGTTTAGGTGGCAAATGGTAAAACCAATGTTGGGCCTTGCTGGAGGAGTCTTATTCAAAGCAAACTGTCAAGGGGGTCCCATAAATCACCCAACTGCGTTAGGGACGCAAAATCCGGGAACATAATACCGATATGACGGAAACTAGGGCGGCAAGAGTGGAACAAAACACCAGGCATAAGGCCGAGCCTTCCACCCTTTACCAAGTATATAGATGCATTAATTAAATAAGATATATTGTTCTATCCCAACAAGTAAACATGTTCCAACAAGGAACAACATCTCCATGTTCCAACAAGGAACAAACTTCATCTTCACCTGCAACTAACAACGCTATAAGAGGGGCTGAGCAAAGCGGTAACATAGCCAAACAACGGTTTGCTAGGAAAGGATGGTTAGGGGCTTGACATGGAAACATGGGAGGCATGATATAGCAAGTGGTAGGCATCGTAGCATAGGCATAGCAAAAGAGCGAGCATCTATCAAGCAAAGATAGAAGTGATTTCGAGGATATGGTCATCTTGCCTGAAATCCCGCAAGGAAGAAGAACGAGTCCATGAAGAAGACAAACGGACGAAGTCGAACGAATCCTCACAACTCCGGAACGAAACCGAAGCTAACGATAGAAGCAACCCGGAAAGAAACAAACAACATAGTAAACAACCATCACATAAACATGGCATGATGCACAACCAAGTATGATGCATGTCCGGTTTAAATGAGGCATGGCATGGCAATATGCACAAACAAAACTACAAGTTAAATGGAGCCCAATATGCAACGAGTTGCATATTGACGAAACACCACATCAATTATTTAGTTCACTCCCGATTAGGTACTCAGCAATATTAAATACTGGTTAACATGGCAAGAGGTGAAGCATAACAAAACTATACCATCTAAGCAATTTAAATGGGGCCGGATATAACAAACAACAAATCCGGTAAATCCCCATATGCATTGAGCAAATTAATGGAAACAACAAATATAAACATTTTAATTGTTGTTATCATGATGCGGATGACATATGCAAGTTTTAAGCAATTTTTATTAAAAGTTGACATGAGCAAGTTATGAAGCATTTGGGTCACCATGGCGGAACAAAACGGGTGCCACGGCAACGAATCCGAAAATGATGCCACGGCAACATATCGGTTCCGGTAGCTCACGGAGATACTGGTGCAAAAGGAGGCGTGCGGATGTGCGCAACATGCTAGAGATGGTGGGGTGCTCCCGACTACCGGGTTCCCACATGACGGCGGCATGGCAAACGAGGAACGTGCAAGGAACAATTCGGACATGGTCCAAACATAGGGTGCATCTCATACAACACACAAGCATTCGTTCACGGGCATCGTCTCAGCGTTATACCTTCGAAGCGTGCATTTTCGGAGCGGTTCGAGTCGTCGAGGGAAGTAGACGTTCTCGGAACAGTCATAGTGGAAGTAGTCGTTCTCGTGGCGGTAATGGAAGTAGTTGTACACGTTCGTAGATGTTCGGGGACACGACAAGGAACTTGACGTCCATGCAGTCTTCGAGGGTCGACGGTAGTGGAACACATGTTGTCGTGGTACTTGTCCGTCCGGTCTTCACGACGGTAGAGGTACTAGCGACAGTAGTGGTACACGTTTCGTGGATGTTCGAGTCATCGATAGCGGTACTTGATGAATCCCGAAACGGACTTGGCATCTTCGCGCGTAGGGGTACTTGGCGTTTCCGGTTCGGCGGTCGTTCGGGCGCCGTATGTCGTGGTACTTGGCGTCGTTGGACTTGGCGATCCCGAGACGGCAGCAAGGCAACGCAAATGGGGCTGGCGCGAGCAAGGCAAGGCAGCAGCATGGGCATGGCTGCTACCTGAGTCCAAGGCAGAGGGTGGCCGGGGCTGGGAACGGGCGCCGGAGAGGGAGAAGACGAGGAGGAGGCCGCAGGTGAGGGAGGAGGTTGGGCGCGCGGCGCTCGCGCGCAGAGGCGACGGGGCCGCCGGAGTTGGTCGCACCGCAGCCAGGGCGGAGCAACACATGCAGAAGGGAGCAGGGCGCGGTGAGACATGGAGGCCGGAGGTGCCATGGCCGTGCGGGCGGACGAGCTCGCGGGGCCGCGGGGTGGGGGCTTCGGGCGGCGATGGAGGAGAAAGGAAAGAGGCCGGCTGATGCGGGATGTGCCATGGGAGGCGCGCTCGGGAGGAGGGGTCTCGCTCCTCTCTCTTTCTCTGTGGTTGGGGGCACGAGCGAGGGAGAGGGAGAGATCGAGAGGAGTGAGGCGAGGGGATCAGGCGCAGGGAGATGGGGATCGAGGAAAGGGAGAGGGGATCGGGCGCAGGGAGCTCGTCTCCCTGGCTCGATGCGTGTGTGTGTGAGTGGCGGCGGGCAGGGAACGAGAGGGAGAGAGATGCGGAGGGGGGCTCGGGGCTAGGGTTAGGAGGGATTAGATGGGCTGGCTGGGCCGGCTAGGTTGGCCGGGCCTAAGAGGCCGGCTGGGCTGCAAGGCTTCTTTTCTCCCACTCTCTTCTAAACTCTTCCAAAAAACAGAAAAGCAAAGAAAGAAAGGGAGAGAAAAGAAATGAGTGGACAAGAATTAGGTCATGAGGGTAATTTTCCCGGACTCACAAAAATGTGAGGAATTTGACAAAAATAGACTGAGGATTTTAGAGGAGTAAAATCCACACTTGTTGGATTTAACTCAGACAAGTTTGAATTTCAAAACCCTTGAATGAACTCCAAATGGGTTGAAATTACAGCGGGTGACCCTACACACCAGATGTGATTTATGGGTAGATTTGGAACATTTATGGAGAAGTAAAATTGCAACTCAATTTTACTAAAAGGTCGAAAAGGAAGGATAGAAAGTTGAGTCGGATAAAAGTAGAGTTGACAAATAATGCAAATGTGTTATGGGTGATTTCCAGTTAATGGAATATTTATTATAGCTCCCTAATAATATTGGGAGTATATGTTCTAAAGAGAAATCACCATTGTGAATATCCCTCGATTTAAATGGACCGAAGATCCATGCAATTTATTTGGAAGAGTTTTAAAAATTAAATGACATGCTGGCATGATGACATGATGCAATGCAAAAATAAATAGAGCAAGCACAAATGAAACACATGGCGAAACCCGGAATATATGGAAGTCTTCTCGAGCATCGGTCTCGGGGCGTTACAACACTCCACCACTACAAGAGGATCTCGTCCCGAGATCTAGGATGGCACCGGAGAGAAACGGAAGAGGAAGAGGTAAAACAAAGTCGCTTCTTTGACAAAAGAGTGAAACCAACGAACCTTGAGGGGTTGAAAAAATGAAAGAAAGGATACAATGAAGATGAACGAGATTGCAAACACTCCGTTAACAAAGAGGAACAAGGAATATTACAAGAACCTTGTAGGTTAAAAGACATAAGAAAAAGGGTTGCAATGGACAAGAAGTACATGCAAGCACTCTGGTAGAAACGAGGTGTACAAGGAACGATAAGGATCAATTACGACAACACTCCGGTTGGAAATGGAAGATAAAGAATATGAGCTTGGCAAAATGAAAGCACTTGGATGAGACTCCGGTTAAAAGAGGAACGATAGACACAACCCTCCGGTTAAAACAAGATAGAGAAGGAAATTTTGGCAGCACTCCGACTGTAAATGGAAGGAATTGAACATGCACTTGAGAAGATGGGATGATACTTGATGAAATCAACAACACACTGCCTCCGGAACTATTGAAAGAATGGCACAAGGGGTAAGTAGGATTTCAGACAGCACTTAGGTTGAAAAGAGAGGCAAAACATGATATATGAAAAAACTTGAGCAGAGGACATAACACTCCTGTTAAACGGATAAGCAAGGAAAAGAACATGATATTGACAAAACAAGATGATGGGTCGAAGAGAGCAACATCACAATGCCTCCGGAAGAAAAATTGAAGATAGATCATTGGAATAAAGGAATGGAGAAGAAAATGACAACTTCTACCACAAATGAATTTGGGAAGCATCCTTGCCAAGAAGGTTAGAGCGGAGTTGTTGGAAAACCAACAACGAAAAGAACAAGCTTGTTGTGGTCTTATGGAACACATCTCAAAATTATGAGGTGACAACCCGCCACTAACGGAAACAGTTGATTGGATTAAGATCAACAAGAAGATGAAAACTTCTTTCATTGAGAGGATAGGAGGAAAACTTGGATCATTGATAAGCACCATAATAGCAACATTCCTTAGGGAAGGCTTTAAGTGAAATCTATACCAAGATAACACCAACGAATAAATTGTTGGGTTGAAAAGATCTCATGAACGAAGAGAAATGATGGATTTAAATATCTCATTCCTGACAACTTGTGAATCAAGAAACAGCAAGGTAAATTGCCAAGAATGACATAACACCACCTCAAAAGATAATGATAGAAAGAATTTCACTTTGGAATGCAAGATGAAGAATGCTTGAACTCCTCAAGACAAAACATGTGTTGGAACACCATGTTTATTTTGAAGTATGGCTTGACGGGTCATAACTTTGAGAAAAAACTTGAAGGACAAAACGAGAAATAAATGAATCCTTGACGAACCACCATGTAGAGCCTCCATGAAGAACTCCGGTAAGAAAAGGATGATAAAAGAAAGAGAAGTTGAAAACACAAGGTGAAGCCTTGCAGTGATAAGATGAAGCTTTGAAATGATATAACCGAGAAAACTTGGAACTCCGGAAAGAAAAGATGAAGCAAATGAAATCAAGAATTTTGATGAACCTCCGGAATAAGGAATTGAATTTACTAGATGAAACAAGAATAAGAATTACATTATGCTCATCCTTCACCAATTAAATTGATGTCAAGCAATGGATTTGGCATACTACTTATTCTCGTAGAAAGGATTAAGATAGATATGGCGCAAACTTGAGAAGGTATTGATGGAACCACCGGTGGGATTTGGAAACAACAAATGAATTGATATGATAATGAAGGAAGTGAAATCTTGAATGAACCACCGTAAGAACTGAGAATGAACGTAGCAAAGGCGCAATTCACGGGGAAGAATTGGAAAACGAATGAAGATGCTTGAGAGAATTTAGATACAAGAGAATGAAGAGATCATGAACTGATTAGAGGATATTTGAACGATTCACCGGTAAGATTTGGAGAACGGTAGCTACACGCTGAGAATGAAGAATTATGACATGATGGCCTTCAGAGGAAAGAAATGGAAACAACTCATGAAATGCTCCGGATGGGTGAAAAGAATTCCCACAATCAAAAACAATTATGAGAGGATGGCACGAAGCTAGAACCATGAATCTTGAAGAGAATGGAGCAAGATTTAAGAGAAACTCTTCTTTGGTCTTCAAATGTTGAGAATGACGATGAGAAACACCATCATGAATTGTTGAGGCACTCCGGAATGACAATTAGAAAGATTGAACGACCCATGAAAAGAATTTGAAAGATCTTGGAGAAAGACATTTGACTGATGATAACTCATTCTTATGTCAAACTTTGAAAAGAATTTTAGAAGCTCCGGGAAAATTAGAATAGTCAGGTAAGATCCTGGGAAAAGACCTGTGGGTTAGGGCCCACTCAAAAGAAACACCATTGAACGATTTAAAGAGAGATTGCATCGGTTGAATTAAATGGCTTGAATGAGATAGCATCCTCAAAAGAACTTGAGTGAATTGAGAATGGAAACTTGAATCTTCTGAGATATCTTCAACACTCCGGAACAATTGAATAACAAGAACTGAAAGATTATGAGGTGCACCGGTATGGGAAAACATTTCAAACGGGGAAAAGGATATGATCGACAAAGCTTGAATTGATTCCACCGGGGAAGATAAGAGAACAAAGGATGATAAACTTGGAGCTTTCTTTAGCATCTTCATGAGAATCACCGGATAATAACATTGAGGAAAAGAATGAAGAGACTTCACATCCATACGATGGATACTTGATTAAGAAATCTGAGTCATTGAAGAAAAGGGTGGGAGGGCGGGAAAACAAAGACAACTTGGGGGCGGATGAAACGAACAACGTTGAGAAAAGCTTAGAATTGATCTCGCGAATGTTGAAATGATCGGATCCACTTGAACAGAAGCACGTCGGTTGGAAAATAATTGACATGACAAGCTCAGTGATCAAGAAGGATTAGTATTCACATAGAAATATGGGAACACCATTTAGGAAAAGGTATGGATTCAACATTTGACTTCGAAGCAACTCGAATACCACAAATAAAACAAAACAAAGGATTTGGCTTGCAGAATAAGCCGGAAACAAACATATGATAGATCCCATATCGTATCATGTGTCTGTTGGAAAGATATTCTAGGAGCTACTTGAATTCCCACTTATAAACTCCCGAAACTTTCTGGTTATGCAATCTGGTGTTGGGGATACAGGGGACACAAAATATATCACCCAAACTAACAATACCTAGATCCAGCTGTATCCATCCGTCAACACATAACCAAGAAAACTTCGGAAATCGTGTACCTCGACCTTCGAAAAGCATCCGTTATACGAGTCATGGCAATACTCTCGAGCTCGCCCCAGTACTGGGTTATCGAGGTTATCTCACCAACAACTGCATAAAAGAGATTTTCGATGTCGGCAAAGCTTAGGTATTCCAGAACTGCAACGATAAAATTGTGACGACAACACCTCGGAGCTCAACTCCCCGGGACACTGCCACAACCCCTAAATGTCAGGAGGCACCAAGAACAATGTTCTCGTCACAAAACCATCGGAACGATTCCAAGATACCCGCGTGATCCTAAAAAAATTTAGTGAAATTTGAGGAGAGGAAAGTCAAAACATCTACGCCGGGAGACCTCACTAGAGCGACGAAGGATTGAGGAGTAAAAGAATCCTACTCTCCGATATATATAATCCTAAGACTCAAAACATTTTGTTCTAGACTCAACAACGCCAAACAAACAATCAAGCTGGGGCTCCTAAGTCGGATGGCTCGATTACCAACTTGTAGCGCCTCGATGCGGCTATATCTCCCACGTGTCAAGCACGACTTAGAGGCATAACCGCATTGAAAGCAATGTCCCAAGTAAGGTAATCTTCACACAACCCATGTAATACATAAGGGAAAGAGATACATAGTTGGCTTACAATCGCCACTTCACACAATACATGAGTAAAGAATTACATCATACAGATACAATCAAGGTCCGACTACGGAACCAAAATAAAAGAAGACTACCCCAAATGCTACATGATCCCCGATCGTCCCAACTGGCTCCACTATTGATCAACTGAAACGAAACAACACAATGAACAAGATCTTCATCGAGCTCCTCCTTGAGCTCGGGTGCGCCACCGCACGGTTTCATCGGCCCTCGCAAACTGGTTTTGAAGTATCTGTGAGTCACGGGACTCAGCAATCTCACACCCGAGATCAAGACTATTTAAGCTTATGGGTAGGAGAAGGTAGTGAGGTGGAGCTGCAGCAAGTGACTAGCATAACTGGTGTCTAACATACGCAAATGAGAGCGAGAAGAGAAGGCAAAAGCACGGTCGAACAACTATGATCAAGAAGTGATCCTAGAACAACCTACGTCAAGCATAACTCCAACACCGTGTTCACTTCCCAGACTCCGCCGAGAAGAGACCATCACGGTTACACACGCAGTTGGTGTATTTTAATTAAGGTCAACTTCGTGTTTTCTACAACCGGACATTAACAAATTCCCATCTGCCTCATAACCGCGGGCACGGCTTTCGAAAGATAATACCCTGCAGGGGTGTCCCAAGTTAGCCCATGATAAGCTCTCGCGATCAACGAAGGATATTCCTTCTCCCCGGGAAGACCCGATCAATCTCGGAATCCCGGCTACAAGACATTTCGACAACAATAAAACAAGACCAGCAAAGCCGCCCGGATGTGCCGACAAATCCTGATAGGAGCTGCACATATCTCGGTCTCGTGGCACACCGGATGAGCCAGACGTCGGGTTGGCATAGACCCTGATTGCCTGGGGCGCCGGACATCGCTTCGGTTTGGGCCGAACTCAAGGAGCACTGGTCCGGGGTTAAATAAAGATGACCCTTGAGTCTGCAGAACCCAAGGGAAAAAGGCTTAGGTGGCAAATGGTAAAACCAATGTTGGGCCTTGCTGGAGGAGTCTTATTCAAAGCGAACTATCAAGGGGGTCCCATAAATCACCCAACCGCGTTAGGGACGCAAAATCCGGGAACATAATACCGATATGACGGAAACTAGGGCGGCAAGAGTGGAACAAAACACCAGGCATAAGGCCGAGCCTTCCACCCTTTACCAAGTATATAGATGCATTAATTAAATAAGATATATTGTGATATCCCAACAAGTAAACATGTTCCAACAAGGAACAACATCTCCATGTTCCAACAAGGAACAAACTTCATCTTCACCTGCAACTAACAACGCTATAAGAGGGGCTGAGCAAAGCGGTAACATAGCCAAACAACGGTTTGCTAGGAAAGGATGGTTAGAGGCTTGACATGGCAACATGTGAGGCATGATATAGCAAGTGGTAGGCATCGTAGCATAGGCATAGCAAAAGAGCGAGCATCTAGCAAGCAAAGATAGAAGTGATTTCGAGGGTATGGTCATCTTGCCTGAAATCCCGCAAGGAAGAAGAACGAGTCCATGAAGAAGACAAACGGACGAAGTCGAATGAATCCTCACAACTCCGGAACGAAACCGAAGCTAACGATAGAAGCAACCCGGAAAGAAACAAACAACATAGTAAACAACCATCACATAAACATGGCATGATGCACAACCAAGTATGATGCATGTCCGGTTTAAATGAGGCATGGCATGGCAATATGCACAAACAAAACTACAAGTTAAATGGAGCCCAATATGCAACGAGTTGCATATTGATGAAACACCACGTCAATTATTTAGTTCACTCCCGATTAGGTACTCAGCAATATTAAATATTGGTTAACATGGCAAGAGGTGAAGCATAACAAAACTATACCTTCTAAGCAATTTAAATGGGGCCGGATATAACAAACAACAAATCCGGTAAATCCCCATATGCATTGAGCAAATTAATGGAAACAACAAATATAAACATTTTAATTGTTGTTATCATGATGCGGATGACATATGCAAGTTTTAAGCAATTTTTATTAAAAGTTGACATGAGCATGTTATGAAGCATTTGGGTCACCATGGCGGAACAAAACGGGTGCCACGGCAACGAATCCGAAAATAATGCCACGCCAACATATCGGTTCCGGTAGCTCACGGAGATACTGGTGCAAAAGGAGGCGTGCGGATGTGCGCAACATGCTAGAGATGGTGGGGTGCTCCCGACTACCGGGTTCCCACGGGACGACGGCATGGCAAACGAGGAACGTGCAAGGAACAATTCGGACACGGTCCAAACATAGGGTGCATCTCATACAACACACAAGCATTCGTTCACGGGCATCGTCTCAGCGTTATACCTTCGAAGCGTGCATTTTCGGAGCGGTTCGAGTCGTCGAGGGAAGTAGACGTTCTCGGAACGGTCATAGTGGAAGTAGTCATTCTCGTGGCGGTAATGGAAGTAGTTGTACACGTTCATAGATGTTCGGGGTCACGACAAGGAACTTGACGTCCATGTAGTCTTCGAGGGTCGACGGTAGTGGAACACATGTTGTCGTGGTACTTGTCTGTCTGGTCTTGACGACGGTAGAGGTACTCGCGACAGTAGTGGTACACGTTTCGTGGATGTTCGAGTCATCGATAGCGGTACTTGATGAATCCCGAAACGGACTTGGCGTCTTCGCGCGTAGGGGTACTTTGCGTTTCCGGTTCGGTGGTCGTTCGGGCGCCGTATGTCATGGTACTTGGCGTCGCTGGACTTGGCGATCCCGAGATGGCAGCAAGGCAACGCAAATGGGGCTGGCGCGAGCAAGGCAAGGCAGCAGCATGGGCATGGCTGCTACCTGAGTCCAAGGTAGAGGGCGGCCGGGGCTGGGAACGGGCGCCGGAGAGGGAGAAGACGAGGAGGAGGCCGCAGGTGAGGGAGGAGGTTGGCGCAAGGGCGCCAAGGCAGAGGCGACGGGCGGGCTGGAGTTGGTCGCACTGCAGCTGTGGCGGAGCAACACATGCGAAGGGAGCAGGGCGGTGAGACATGGAGGCCGGAGGTGCCATGGCGGCTTGGCGGAGACGAGCCAAGGGGCCAAGGGGTGGGGGCTTGGTGGCGATGGAGGAGAAAGGAAAGAGGCCGGCTGATGCGGGATGTGCCATGGGAGGCGCGCTCGGGAGGAGGGGTCTCGCTCCTCTCTCTTTCTCTGCGGATGGGGGCACGAGCGAGGGAGAGGGAGAGATCGAGAGGAGTGAGGCGAGGGGATCAGGAGCAGGGAGATGGGGATCGAGGAAAGGGAGAGGATCGGCGCAGGGAGCCTGCCTCCTGGCTCGATGCGTGTGTGTGTGAGTGGCGGCGGGCAGGGAACGAGAGGGAGAGAGATGCGGAGGGGGGCTCGGGGCTAGGGTTAGGAGGGATTAGATGGGCTGGCTGGGCCGGCTAGGTTGGCTGGGCCTAAGAGGCCGGCTGGGCTACAAGGCTTCTTTTCTCCCACTCTCTTCTAAACTCTTCCAAAAAACAGAAAAGCAAAGAAAGAAAGGGAGAGAAAAGAAATGAGTGGACAAGAATTAGGGCATGAGGGTAATTTTCCCGGACTCACAAAAATGTGAGGAATTTGACAAAAATAGACTGAGGATTTTTAGAGGGAGTAAAATCCACACTTGTTGGATTTAACTCAGACAAGTTTGAATTTCAAAACCCCTTCGAATGAACTCCAAATGGGTTGAAATTACAGGGGGTGACCCTACACACCAGATGTGATTTATGGGCAGATTTGGAACATTTATGGAGAAGTAAAATTGCAACTCAATTTTACTAAAAGGTCGAAAAGGAAGGATAGAAAGTTGAGTCGGATAAAAGTAGAGTTGACAAATAATGAAAATGTGTTATGGGTGATTTCCAGTTAATGGAATATTTATTATAGCTCCCTAATAATATTGGGAGTATATGTTCTAAAGAGAAATCACCATTGTGAATATCCCTCGATTTAAATGGACCGAAGATCCATGCAATTTATTTGGAAGAGTTTAAAAAAATAAATGACATGCTGGCATGATGACATGATGCAATGCAAAAATAAATAGAGCAAGCACAAATGAAACACACGGCGAAACCCGGAATATATGGAAGTCTTCTCGAGCATCGGTCTCGGGGCGTTACAGTGCAGACGGCTTCCACTTCCGCCCATTTGGTGAACTTGTCGATGGTGACGTAGAGATAGCGGTAGCCCCCTGGTGCTCGAGGGAACGGGCCTAAGATATCAAGCCCCCAGACCGCGAATGGCCACAGAGCGGGATGGTCTGGAGGCCCTGAGCTGGCTGATGGATCTGCTTGGCGTGGAACTGGCAGGCCTCGCAGGACTTCACTAGCTCGACCGCGTCGTTGAGTGCCGTGGGCCAGTAAAATCCGCTGCGGAACACCTTGCCAACGAGGGTTCATGATGACGAGTGGTGCCTGCAGTCCCCGCCGTGTATGTCGGCAAGCAGCTCTTTCCCCTGCTCCCTGGAGATGCAACACAGGGAAACGTCATTCGGGCGTTTCCTGTATAACTCACCGTCCTGGATGCAGTACGCCGTGGCCTGCCGGGCCACACGCTCCACATCCCCCTCCTTCTCTGGAAGCATCCCTTGCATTAGGAATTCCTTGAATTCCCTGGTCCAGCACCCCTCCTAAGGCTCGAGCGCCAAGAGAAGACGTGATCCCGAGGTCGGGCTATAGGCGGGGGCTCCTGAAGTTGTTTAGAGGGGAGCTCCTCCCGAGGTGGCGCAGGTTTGGAGGTCGGTGGGTCTACTAAGGGCTTGAAGAGACGCTCCTCAAAGACTCCTGGTTCCTGGGGCTGACGCTTTGACGCCCTCTTGGCGATCTCGTCGGCTTCCTTGTTCGTGCCGCGGGGCACAAGCTACAACTCCAGACCCATGAATTGCTTCTCCATCTTGCGTACCTCCACGAGGTACGCCTCCATGTGCTGGTCCCTTGGCTCGTACACCTTGTTGGAGAAGTTGACGAGGAGCTGAGAGTCCCCCTTGATGGTGAGGCGCTTCACCCCCAAGGCCACCGCTGCCTTGATGCCAGCGATCAACCCCTCGTACTCAACAATGTTGTTGGAGACCTTCTCGCCCTGCTGAAAGCAGAGGAGCACGGCGTAGTAGAGCTTGTCCTGGGTGGGTGAGATAAGCACCTCCCCAGCCCCCGCGCCCTGGCGCGAGAACGCGCCGTCGAAGTACATGACCCAGCCGTTCGGCGCTTCACTCCCTGGTGAGAGGGATTGGTTCTCGCCTTCTTCAATCTCCGGGGCGTCGGTCCATTCTGCCACAAAATCTGCGAGCGCAGCCCCCTTGATGACCCTAGTCGTGCTGAACTCCAAGTTGAACGCTTGCAGCTCGATGTTCCATTCAGCAAATCGTCCCGCAGCATTGGGGCTTCTGAGCACTCTTTCCAGTGGGTAAGCCGAGACGACCTTGATAGGGTGACCCTGGAAGTAGTGGTGCAACTTGCGCGAGGCCACCAGGAGCGCGAGCAGGAGCTTCTGAGGCATGGGGTATCGTGCTCTCGCATCTCATACCACCGTGCTGACGAAGTACACCGGGTGCTCGATGAGGGCAGGAGAGCTGTCGGAGTTTTCGGCTCCCGGGGGTTGAGGTGTCTCATTGGGGTCTTCGGCTTCAGGGGCTCGGCGGACTGCCGAAGCAGCAGCTGCTTCGTGAGCATCGCCATGATGTTGCGCTGCCTCATCTGACTGGATGCTTCCACCCTGCGGGCCCTTGACCTGGCGCTCCTCCCTGAGGGCCACCAGCGCTGCGCTGGCGGAGTCTGGTGTGGCAGATAGGTAGAGCACCAAGGGCTCGAGAGGTCGAGGTGCCACCATCACCGGTGGGCTGGTCAAGTATCTCTTGAGGTCTTGAAATGCCAGGTCGGCCTCAGGGGTCCACTCGAACGGACCCTTCTTCTTCATCAGCTTAAAGAACGGCAAGGCGCGCTCCCCCAGCTTGGAGATGAAATGCCCCAGCGAGGTCACGCAGACGACAAGCTTCTGCATCTCCTTGAGGGTCTGCGGCGGGCTCATGTCTTCAATTGCCTTGACCTTCTCTGGATTGGCCTCGATCCCCCCTGTGGGACACAAGGAAACCCTTTCGCATTCGGGAACGGGCTACCTGCACTTGCTCGCTGCTCGCGCCCGGCATGGCTCAAGGGGTGGCCCAAGACGCCCATATTCACAAAGACAAGCTCAAGACCTCGCGAGGGGCAAGATTGCTGGGCGGACGACAGAAGCTTCTCGTGCACGGCCTTGTCAGCTGGCTCGCGAGGAGGCGGAGAGATCAAGGCGGGGTACCTCACGAGGTGCCCATGACGCAAGCCATGACGACCAAGGGCACCAGGCGGGCGCCAGCCCGCGCAGTGTCCTCATTTCCTCTTTGGTGCAAAGGAGGCAAGCGCAAGCGAGAGTATCAAGCAAAGGCACCCAGTTCGGTGCAACAAGACCAAGACCGTCGCAACGGCAGGAAGGAGGTCATCGTGGAGCCCAAGCCGGCGTCACCGCCAGAGCCTTTGACAGGCGAGGACCAACTTTAGTCAGGATAAGGGTACTAGATGTTCCCCTTCAAAATGGCCAATTGTTGGCGCCCTTCCCGCTCAATATTTGGGAAGAGGCCCAGGGCCTCCGCCTATAAATAGGACTAGCCACCCACAGGGTAGGGGGAGCCGTGATCCATGATCCGTGATCCGAGAGAGATCTTAGAGGGCATCTCGCCTCATCTTAGCTTGATCCAATCCGATCAAGAGCCTAGCCACAAGAACACCTCACCCTTGCGAGGCTGTTCTTCCTTGTATTGTTCTTCATCAGCCCCTGAGGCAATCCACCACACCACACACTGGAGTAGGGTGTTACACCACAATGGTGGCCGGAACCAGTATAAACCTTGTGTCTCTTGTGTTGTTCCTTTGGTAGTTTAGATCCTAGCGAGGCGACGAGGTGCAGGTAGGTAGGGCGCGACATCTCCGTGGCGCACCCTGCAGTTCGAACCTAGAGGGTCTGCCGAACCCGAACCGACATTTGGCGCGCCCAGTAGGTGCGCTGAATTTGTCTTCCGCCGCCTGTTTTTCGCCACCATCGTGATCCATGTCGACGCTGCCGGGCCCGCAAGGCTGAAGCGCCGAAGCTGCTCGCTGCTCGCGCCGCCAGACGGCCCCTGCCGGCGGCCGCCCCGCCGTTCTCGCTAACGCCGCCACCGCCCGGTGGGGAACGAGCAGCAAGCATCGCCCCAAAGATCTCGTCCTGTGAGGCGTGACGGCCGCATTGCTACTCCTTCACTCGCCCAGCTGGTTTTCGTCTCGCGCGCTGCAGCTACCATGGAGGCTCGAGCTGCGCCATCACGGAAAACGAGCTCATGCGCTACCGCCTCGCCGACGACGACTACGGTGTGGCTCGACCGCTGCCGCCAGCTCGTTCGCTGCCGCAGGGGCTCTCGCGCCGCCCTTCGCTGCACCGCGCCCGCTCAAGCGCGAACGATGAAGCTCCAGGGCGCCAGCCGCCCCTCAAGAAGGCGTTTGGCCCAAGGAGCGGGCCCTGGGCGGAACCCACTCCGTCCGGTGCCAGCGCAGCAAGAGCAGAGCTGTCAAGAGGTCCTCGCCCCTGTGAAGCTGCCCGAGTGCTCCTCGCACCGCTCACATGATCAAGGCCCCTGCTCCAAAGAGGCTAAGACCCCGCTGCTCCCTCGCACAACAAGATGGGGACCCGCAAGACCAGGCTCTTCGTCACCAAAGGCCTCCCTGCGGGCCACAAGAGGCTGCCGCGCTTTCACCACCGAAGGCGCAGCGTCATGGGCCCGCAAGTTCAAGCTGCACTTCTCCTCGCCACGACGGCATGGCCGACTTCGCTGAGTTCTTCAGCTCTTCGAGCTGGGCATCGGGCCGCCAACGGGACGAAGTTCATGGCTAACTGGTTTCCCATGGCACTCAAGAACGGCCCGCACTGGCTCTCGAACCTGGCTCCAGCACGATCTCCTCCTCGACGAGATGCGCACTCGCTTCATCGCCAACTTTCAAGGTACTTCGTGACCGCCTCCCGCCGCGGAGCGACATGCGCCAGATCAAGCAGCAGCCGGGGAGACCCCGCAAGTACATCCAGCGCTTCAACAACGCACGCCTCAAGATACCTAAGGTGACCGAGGAGGCCATCATCTCGGCCTTCTCCGACGGGCAGCGTGACGCCAATATGAAGGAGGAACCGGCGATGCATGAAGATCTGGCACATCCTGAGTTGTTCAACTTGGCGTACTGCGCGCCAGGATGAGGAAGGACGCCTTTACCTCCTCGAAGTTGCCAGCCGCAGACCCAGAATAGAGGAAGCCCAAGGCCAAGGATGTGAAGCGCAAGGGGGCTGCCGTGCTCGCGGCAGAACCAGATACCAAGCGAGGCGTAGATCAGCCCGACTCTTCCAAGGGCAGCCGTATCAGGTGTACCAAGAACTCCACACCCACAACACCAACGAATGTCAAGAGCTCCGAGCCGCGGCGAGAAGGAGAATCGGTCGACGCCCAACCAGAGCGATCGAGGCTACAGCCGAGGAGGAGGAAGAAACGCAGGATGCCGGGAAGACCGTGGCCTCGCCAAGGGTGGCGGACTGACCGCGAGGATCGCTGGCAGGATCAGCCTCGCGAGGGAGGCTGGAGGGATCAACCTCGCGAGGATCACCCTCAAGGAAACGCAGGCCTCCCTCCTCTGCCGCCGCAGCCAAGGAGAAATGAGGACCATCATCAGGACGAGGGGGCTGGGGGCTTCCAGGAGCCGCGCGCGATCGTTTGCATCCTGGGCGGAGCTCAAGCCCCAGCCTCTCAACGCATCTTCAAGCAGTTCGCCCGCGAAGTGAATGCAGTCCTTCCCAAGCTCGAGGCCACACGCCCTCTTAGGTGGTCAGCGTGCGCCATCACGTTCAGCTCAGCGGATCAGCTCAAGTGCGCGGCCACAGCCGAGTCCTCCCGATACTTTGTTCCCCAATCATCAAGAACGGCAAGTCACCAGACCTCATTGATGGCGGAGCAGGGCTCAACGCCCCATCCAGAGAGACATTCAACAATCTCCAAGTGCCTTACAATCAGCTTCAGCCAACCAAGCCTTTCTCAGAGTCACCGATGGCTCCACGGTTCCGATTGGGCAGGTCCGCCCCCGTCACCTTCGGACGCGCGACAACCACCGCGACCGAGCTCATCGACTTTTGATGTCTCCCACATTCGCCGCCAGACAATGCCATCCTCGGTACCCAGCTCGCCAAGTTCATGGCCATGACTCATCACGGCCATAATGTCCTCAAGATGCCACGGCGGGCGGAGTCATCACGGTGCCTTGTGAAGAAAGAGACGCAGCAGTGCTCCCCGGAGCGAGCTTTTCAAGCCACGCCACTTGAAGACCCAGATCGCAGGAGCGGAGGCCCCGAGACTGCTCCCAAAAGAAGAAGACATCGCCAGCCCGACTCCCTCGGGAGGCAGGCCCTCGTGGTCCGCGTCTGGGGGGCACCTCCTTCGTCAGATAGGAAGGCTTGGCGCCTCCTCAAGCAAGGCCTGGGGCTCTCCTAGAGGGCCACCGACCTTGCTAAGGTCACGAGGGAGGCGCTTTGGGCACCACTTGAAGGCGTGTTTCAAAGAACGCTTCTCGTGAAGGAGCAAGGCAAGGAGGGCAAACCCTCGTGGAGTTCGCCACCAGATCATTCAGAGCTGCAGGAGTCAAGAGTCATGAGTGGCAGCCGCCACACGCCGTAGCTCCCCATCCAGCGAGGATGGTGGGCTGCGCGCCTGCATCGACATACCAGGCTC
This sequence comes from Aegilops longissima, assembly GCA_021605205.1. NCBI lineage: Eukaryota > Viridiplantae > Streptophyta > Magnoliopsida > Poales > Poaceae > Aegilops > Aegilops longissima. Next base: position 653,701,455 of record CM038678.1, on the reverse strand, counting down.
AACCGAGCCACCTCTCAGAGCGCTTCGCCTCACGCTGGGCGCCATGAAGGTCCACCCCACAGCCACGTCAGATGCCCTACGGGCGTTAACGCGCCGCCACGCCGCCGCCGCCCATGGGGAGCATCCCGAGGCTCAAGAGGCCAGCGCCGCAGTCCCCGGGCGGAGATGGAGATGGTCCGCGAGGAGCCACTAGCCGCCCGAGCCTCTCCCGAGGCTCCTGGGCCTGGGGCTCGTGGAAGATCGGTTCCCGCAGCCCACAACGTCCGCTACTTCAGCATCCTTCGCCTTCAACGTTATCGTGTGACATCCTTCAAGTTTCATTTCACCGAGCGCCTCTGTGGCTGCATCATTCCAAGCTGTGGGTCCGCCCTCGCGCGCGTATCCCGCTTACTTCATGTTCCTAGCTTACTTTGTTCGGCGCCCGGGCTGCATCATCCCCAAGTCGCCGGGCTGCACTCCAGCCGCACGCATTCTCTTGCATTTATTTCGGGTCATGCTCGACCCATCATGATTGTTATTTGATGTCCGTCTGCGGCACCCCTTCTTCCTTCATGTCGGCCGCTTGCACGTTAAAGGGGGTACCGAGCATCGCGACCATGGGCTCCTACCGGCTCTCCAGCTCCTCACCGCCTTGTCCACTTACATCGCGACCGGCATACCAGCGACGGCCGAGACCCGCCGAGGGCTGGGACCCGAGGACGAGCGCCAGCATTCAACCAAATTTGCAGGAACACATCACAAGTTAAGGCTCAGCCAGCGCACCCGCTTTGAGGTAGGGCCCCGTGAGTCCCGCTACTGGCTCACGGGTGCCCAGAGACACCTCGTCAGCCCTACCGCGCCAGCCACGTGTCGTGGCGGGCTATACACGCCTGGGCTCCTCCCGGAGGGGAGCCCTCCCACGCACTCTGGAAGCACCATGTTCCGCTGGCTGGACGACATCGCCGAGGAGCGGCTATGCCCGCACACATACGGAAGCGCTTATGCTCCGCTGGTGATAAACAATCGAGGGTGGCCCCGGCCAAGATCAACCTTAGGGAGCCCAGAGCTCAATGTTCCGGCTCATCGCAACGCCTCCCCTTGGGAGGCTGCGCGAGGGGCTAGGCACGGGCTACGCCTGGTCACGCCTGACGCACGCCACTCCAGCCAGCCCCTCGGCCTGGTTCGTCAGACGCCCTCCCCGAGCGGAGCCTGTATGAAGGCTGTTTGAACGCCAAGGGGACTCCTCGAGCATCGCGATTCAGAGCCTAATTGGTCACGTAGCCCCTCACCCTTAGTTCCGAAGGCTAACAGCGGTTGAGGTATGCGCGGGCCGGGCTCCGCAAACGAAATGGTAATTCACCCATACATCTCACCTCCCTACTTGTTGTTCGTATGCCAAGGGGACTCTCGAGCATCGCGACTCAAGAGCCTAACTTGTCACGTAGCCCCTCACTCCTTGGTCAAGGCCCCGTTTCCGCTCGGGTCGGGCTAACGGCGGCGAGAGGCGCTGGGGCCGGCTCACGGCAGAGAACACAAGCAAGTAGGAAGGAAAGGCGCAAGTCTCAAGGAATTCAAAAGCAAATATTACAGTCCATAACTGTTTTCACAACGCCAAACGCAAGTTTAAACGCCTCCCCGAGGCATGATGCATGTTGCAGGAGACGGAAGCAGAACATGAGCCACAAAGGAGTCACTTGTTGGCGGCAGAGCTGCGCGGGGCGGGTTCGCCTCCCCGAAGCCTCGGGGACCGCAGCGCCACTTCGCTTGGTGCTGAAGGCCCTGAACTCGCCACAGAGCCTCCGCCGACCCTTCACGGCCAAAGAGCGCATCGCAAGCTCGCCGCCACGGGCTCCAAAGAGCTGTCAAGGTCGACGCCGGATCGTGAAGGTAGACGGGTAAGGACGAGCGCCGGCGCGCAGAAGACAGACGCGCCGGCTCAGCCGCAGGCCAAGGCCAAGGGTGACATCTTCAAGGGCGCGGATCAGGAAGGGAAGCAGCTTGGCGGGCCGCCCTGGCGCCGCCAGCTGGCTTTCTGTGCTGCTGTCAGAAGCGACCTCAAGAAGGTGCGAGCCTTCACCTCCATCTCCGCAAGGCCACGCTGTCTCAGCGAGGACCCGCCACCGCCCAGCTCGACCCTCTTCGCCCCAACTCCTGCTCCAACAAGACCCAGCGATCACGGCTCTTGTTAAGCTTGGCGTCCTGGTCCCTGACGTCGCCATGAGCCTTCATGTCTTCCTCCTTCTTGGCTTAATCGCGGCCTCCTTGGCATGCTGGTCACGCGAAGCCCTGCAGCTCGCTCTCCAAATACTTTGCAGCGACCTCGACATCGGCTACCTACCCCAAGGCGGCGTCGCGAGCAGCCTCGCCTAAGGACGGCATGCTTTCCTCGTCGCAAGCCGTCGCGTTCGAACCAGCGCCCGCCGAATCAAGGCCAAAGTGAACTCCAGCCAGAGGCCAGCTCCAAGCGCCTGCCACCAAGCGAGGGTCGAAGCCCAGAAGATCTTGCCGCAGCCGGTCCAGTTCAGCAGGAGCACGATCTAGGATAGTGGGAGGAGTCGGAGAGATAGCAGTTGGTGGAGTAGGAGGAGAGGACGGCAGAGTAACCACAACATCCTCGAGGCGGGACCTTCGCGCCTCGGACACCAGGCGGCAAAGTGGCATCGTGCAAGGATACCTCAGAGTCGCTGGCCATGGGGGGCTGAGCTTGCCCCAGCTAGCTCCGCCAGCTCGCGAGGATGACCGGCAGGAGAGGCCCGTGTCTTGCCGCCACCTTTCGCTGGGCGGAGGCGCTGCCCTGCACGAAGCCTCGAGCTCCCTTCAGCTTCTTTTTGTCAGGCGCCTGCCCAGCCAAGGGATACAGATATCAAGCCTCGTGGACAAAAAGCAAGGAATAAAACAAAATCAAGCACTTACTGGTCATCGTCATGGGCTCGAGCAACCTCCGCCATACTTGAAGCCCGAGAGCCGGCTGCAGGATCAGCCTCAAGAGGCCCGGGAGCAGGAGGCACGCTCAGGATTGCCTCGAGCCGGGCAGACCTGCTGGGGACCAGCCCTGCCCTGTCCTTCTTCGATCGGGGCAAGCTCGCCGCCCATTCATCGCCATCCTTTCGCCGCCTGCAAGAGGCGGAGAGCTGACCTGTGCCGGGAGGGCGCCTCGACTCCCCGCTGGTCGCTCGAGTCAGGCCGCCTTCCCGCCTCTTCTTCCTCCTTCTGCTGGAGTCGCCGGAGGACACGTTTCACTGCCGCCAGGATGCCGGGTCCTCGGAACGCCCGCAGCATGGACCCGCCCCCATTGAAGATGGGCATGGAGTCCACCGCCGCTCCCAATCATCTCAAGGAACAAGGTACAGAGCACCCTCCAGTTTTGCCACGCCTCCCCGACCAAAGATTGAGGACCGCGCCAGATCTCCGCCGCCAAGACCGCGGGTTTCGGGCGGGCCTCCACGCCGAAGCGAGTACTAACGGTTGGCCACCTGGTGCTCCTGTACTCCTCAGAGCGATGTTCTGGTCACCATTGCCGCCATGTTGCCGGGCCACAGTCCGCTCATCTTCTCCAAAGACCGCTTCAAGCTGGGATCCACGAAGTTCCGCGAGACCAATCGTCGGAGGTTGTGGGCTGCCCCGGGAAGAATCAGCCGAGGATGGATGCGCCTAACGCCTACCATGACCGATTTGCTTCTCGAAGCCCTCAATCCTCTTCCCGGCTTCCAGATGGCGTTGAGCTACCACACGACAAAACTCAGACACGCGAGATGGGCCCATGGAGGCCCGGAGGTAGAAGTAGTGGCACAGCAAGGCCACTGAGGGCTGCACCCCGACATGAGCCTCACAATAGTAGGCGAAGATCGCCCGAAGAAGAACAGAGTTGGGGTGGAGGTGCAGAGCTTGCAGTTTGTAATGGCGGAGGACAGAAAAGAAGAACTCAGAAAAGGGAGGCACCAGACCGACAACAATGGCGCTCAAGAAGAGCGGATAGAAGGTGCTTCCTTGGTCATCGTGGAGCCCAAGCCGGCGTCACCGCCAGAGCCTTTGACAGGCGAGGACCAACTTTAGTCAGGATAAGTGTACTAGATGTTCCCCTTCAAAATGGCCAATTGTTGGCGCCCTTCCCGCTCAATATTTGGAAAGAGGCCCAGGGCCTCTGCCTATAAATAGGACTAGCCACCCACAGGGTAGGGGGATCCGTGATCCGTGATCCGGGATCTGAGAGAGATCTTAGAGGGACATCTCGCCTCGTCTTAGCTTGATCCAATCCAATCGAGAGCCTAGCCACAAGAACACCTCACCCTCGCGAGGCTGTTCTTCCTTGTATTGTTCTTCATCAGCTCCTGAGGCAATCCACCAAACCACACACTGGAGTAGGGTGTTACACCACAATGGTGGCCCGAACCAGTATAAACCTTGTGTCTCTTGTGTTGTTCCTTTGGTAGTTTAGATCCTAGCGAGGCGAGAGGTGCAGGTAGGTAGGGGGCGAGATCTCCGTGCGCACCCCAGAGTTCGAACCTAGAGGGTCTGCCGGAACCCGAAATCCGACAAACCCAGCAGCTTGCCGGAAGGGACACTAAACACGCACTTCTCCAGGTTGAGCCGCAAGTCCACCTAGCGTAGGCTCGCGAAGGTCTCCTCCAAGTCCTGAATCAAAGTTCTCGCCTCCCGAGACTTCACCACAATGTCGTCTACGTAGGCCTCCGTGTTTCTTCCGAGCTGCCTTCCCAAGGCAATGTGCATCAGCCGCTGGAAGGTTGCCCCCATGTTGCGCAGTCCAAAGGGCATGCAAGTGTAGCAGTACACACCACATGGGGTCAGGAAGGCCGTCTTATCCACGTCTTCCTCCGCCATCTTGATCTGGTGATACCCTGAGAATGCATCCAGGATGCATAGCAGGTCGCACTCGGCGGTGGAGTTGACGATCTGGTCGAAGCGCGGCAGCGGAATGGGTCTTGAGGGCAGGCCTTGTTGAGGTTGGTGAAGTCGATGCACATACGCTCCTTCCCTCCTTTCTTCGGCACGACAACCGGGTTCACCAACCACTCTGGGTACCGGACTTCACAAATGACACCCGCCACCTCTAGCTTGCGGGTTTCCTGGACGATGAATGATTGTTTCTCCGCGGACTGTCGCCGTGCCTTCTGCTTCACAGGGCGCACGTTGGGGCACACTTTCAGATGATGCTCAATCGCTCCTCTCCGGACCCCAACTAGCTGCTTGGGCTCCCAGGCGAACACTTCCTTGTTTTCCCTCAGGAAGTCCACCAACGCCTTTTCTTGATCTGGGGCGAGGTCGGAGCCTATGGTAAAGGTGGCGCTGGAGGCCCCGCCCTCATCGACCGATATTTGCTTCATCTTGGCTTGGCTTTGAGTGAATAGCTGCTTCTTCTTGGTTGGCGCAGCCCCCTTGCCACTAGTTCCGGCCTTGCCAGCCGGACAAGCTGGCGCCGCGGCCTTGAAGGCGAGTTTGAGGGCTGCCAAGGCTTCCTTGGTGTCCCCAGCCATGGTGAGGACGCCCTTGCTCCCCGGCATCTTCATGAGATTGTAGGCAGGATGGGTAGCTGCCATGAACCGGGCCAGCACCGGGTACCCAAGGATGGCGTTGTACGGGAGGTCGATGCAGGCGATGTCGAAGTCGATTAGCTCGGTGTGGTAGTTGTCGCGTGTGCAAAAGGTCACGGGGAGACGGATCTGTCCCAGGGGGTTGGCGGAGTCGCCGCTGACCCCGGAGAAGGGCTTGCTGGGGCGGAGCTGCTCAAGCGGTACATGGAGGAGGCTAAAAGCCTCCACGGAGAGCACGTTGAGGCCGGCGCCGCCGTCGATGAGGGTCTTGGTGACAGCTATGCTGTATATAGTGGGGGTGCAAAGCATCGGGAGCACTTCTGGACCGATGTTGGTGGCAGGGTTATCCTCCGAGTCGAAGATCAGGTCGGTCTTGGGCGCCGCCCAACCCGGGGGAGCCCCCTACCGCGTGGAGGAGGCACCGATTTGGCGAAAGAACGGCTTGGTGTGACGATCCGAGGGAGGCGCTTGCGAGTCGCCGAGGAGGGCCGCGACGACCGGGGGTGCTGGTCCCCCGAAGCTCGTGATGAAGAGGTCGTGCAGTTCCCCCCAGGAGGCCACATAAGATTCCGGCAGATGGAGGAGCCAAGTGCGCGGCACGCCAATGAGGGCCATGGGGAGCCAGTTGGCCATGACCTTGTCGTCGCCGCCGCCTGTAACGGCTCCTCAGATAGCAGAAGGCTACACTGGATCTGCGCCGCTGCCGTCAGAGCGGGCGGCATCTCTGGCCTGAACTTGGGCGGCCACTGTACCCGCCTCAAGATGGGGGTGAGGGCCTGGAGCCCCATGGTGCTGCTTGGGGCGCCCATCGATGCAGTTGGAGAAGCGGCACCGTCCATGGGAGCTGGTCGGAGACGCGCAACCATCGAGGGAGCGGAGTTTCGGCGCACCCCAACCTGGCACGCCAAATGTCGGATCACGGATTCTGGAAAAACCCTCAAGGTTCGAACACTGGGGTGCGTACAAAAAACTCTCTCTCCCTCGATGACTAGCTCGCTCAAGGATCTCACGGCCTAGCTCGACGGACTCAAAGAACAGAGGGACGCAAGATTTATACTGGTTCGGGCCACCGTTGTGGTGTAATACCCTACTCCAGTGTCTGGTGGTGGATTGCCTCTTGGGCTAAGGATGAACAGTTACAAGGGGAAGAACAGCCTCCTGAGGTGAGGTGTTCTTGTGCTTCGATGAGCTACTGAAGGTCTCGATCTGTCCAGATCTGTCTAGATCTCTCCCCTACTACTATGGTGGCTCGTCCTATTTATAGAGGCCCGGGTCCTCTTCCCAAATATTGAGCGGGAAGGGATCCCACAACGGCCAAGTTTGAAGGGGGATAGCTAGTACAGCTTATCCTGACTAAAGGTGGTCTTCGCCTGCCGAAGGCTCTGGTGGTGACGCCGTCTTCGGCTCCATGGTGACCTCCGTCCTGCCGTCCTGCTAGCCTTGGTCTCGTTGCACCGATATGGAAACCTTTGCTTGATGCCTCGGGACCCCGCGCCTGCGCTTGCCCCTTTAGCACCAAAGAGGAAAAAAGGACACTACGCACGCCGGCGCCCGCCTAGCGCCATCCTGGTTGCGGTCGTCATGGCTTGCGTCACAGGACCCTCGCGAGGTTTTTCTTGCCTTGATATCTCCACCCCTCGTGAGCCATCCTGGCGAGGCCACTCCCGAGGAGGTCTTGTGTCGTCCGCCTCGCGACGCTTGGCCCCTCGCTAGGATCTTGAGTGTTTGCTGGTGAAGACAGGCCGTACTAGGCCGCGAGTAGAGCCACGCCGTGGGCTGCAGGCAGGCAAGTCTGGGGAACCCCGTTCCCAAAACGCCGACACAGTGTTCCGAGGGCATATCTGCATATGCTAGGCTCGTCAAGTTTAACCTGAGTATTCTGCATGTGCAAAACTGGCTTGCACCCGTTGTATGTGAACGCAGAGCTTATCACACCCGATCATCATGTGGTGTCTCGGACGCATTTAATCAGAAAGCAACAAAGGTATACTCAGGGAGAACACTTATACCTTGAAATTTAGTGAGGGATCATCTTATAATGCTACCGCCGAACTAAGGAAAATAAGATGCATAAAATATAAACATCACATGCAATCAAAATAAGTGACATGATATGGCCATCATCATCTTGTGCCTTTAATCTGCATCTCCAAAGCACCGTCATGATCTCCATCATCATTGACTTGACACCTTGATCTCCATCGTAGCATCGTTGTCGTCTCGCCAACTATTGCTTCTACGACTATCGCTACCACTTAGTGATAAAGTAAAGCAATTACCTGGCGATTGTGTTTCATACAATAAAGCGATAACCATAAGGCTCCTACCAGTTGCCGATAACGGTTACAAAACATGATCATCTCATCCAACAATTTATATCTCATCACGTCCTGACCATATCACATCACAACAAGCCCTGCAAAAACAAGTTAGACGTCCTCTACTTTGTTGTTGCAAGTTTTACGTGGCTGCTATAGGCTTCTAGCAAGAACCGCTTTTACCTACGATCGTAACCACAACAATTTTTCGTCAAGTGTGCTATTTTAACCTTCAACAAGGACCGGGCGTAGTAAAACTCGATTCAACTAAAGCTGGAGAAATAGACACCAACTAGCCACCTGTGTGCGAAGCACGGCGGTAGAACCAGTCTCATGAACACGGTCATGTAATGTCGGTCTGGGCCGCTTCATCCAACAATACCGCCGAATCAAAGTTTGACATGTTGGTAAGCAGTATGACTATTATCGCCCACAACATTTTGTGTTCTACTCGTGCATATAACATCTACGCATAGACCTGGCTCGGATGCTACTGTTGGGGAACACAGTAATTTCAAAATTTCCTACGATCACGCAAGATCTATCTAGGAGAAGTATAGCAACGAGCAGAGAGAGTGTGTCTATGTACCGTGAGACCGAAGCGAAGCGCTTATCAACGCTGTTGATGTAGTCGACGCCTCACGATCCGACCGATCCTAGCACCGAACGTACGCCACCTCCGTGTTCAGCACACGTTCAGCTCGATGACGTCCCTCGTACTCTTGACCCAGTTGAGGCCGAGGGAGAGTTTCGTCGGCACGACGGCGTGGCGACGGTGATGATGAAGTTACCGGCGCAAGGATTTGCTTAAGCACTACGATGACAAGACTGAGGTGTGTAAGTATTGGAGGGGCACCACACATGGCTAAAAGATCAACTTGTGTGTTCTAGGGGTGCCCCTGCCTCCGTATATAAAGGAGGGAGAGGGAGAGGCAGCCGGCCCTAGGGGGGCGCGCCAAGGCATGGAGTCCTACTAGGACTCCCTAGTCCTAGTAGGATTCCACCTCCCACACGGAGTAGGAAAGGGGAAGGGAGAAGGAGAAGGAAAGGGGAGGCCGGCCCCCTTCTCCTAGTCCTAATCGGCCCTTATACAAGTCTCTTTACTCGTTCCGTAATGCATCATCCCGTAACCAACTCATTAGTCATATTTCTTGCAAGGCTTATAGTGATGTGCATTACCGAGAGGGCCCAGAGATACCTCTCCGATACACGGAGTGACAAATCCTAATCTCGATCTATGCCAACCCAACAAACACCTTTGGAGACACCAGAGAGCATCTTTATTATCACCCAGCTTACGCCAGGACGTTTGATAGCACACAAGGTGTTCCTCCGTATTCGGAGTTGTATAATCTCATAGTCAGAGGAACATGTATAAGTCATGATGAAAGCAATAGCAATAAAACTAAACAATCATTATGCTAAGCTAACGGATGGGTCTTGTCTATCACATCATTCTCCTAATGATGTGATCCCGTTCATCAAATGACAACACATGTCTATGGTCAGGAAACTTAACCATCTTTGATTAACGAGCTTGTCTAGTAGAGGCATACTAGGGACACTTTGTTTTGTCTATGTATTCACACATGTATCAAGTTTCTGGTTAATACAATTCTAGCATGAATAATAAACATTTATCAAGATATATGGTAATATAAAAAATAACTTTATTATTGCCTCTAGGGCATATTTCCTTCAGCCACACCCCTCCCGATCAACAGGACCCCCTTTCGACCGTACGCGGTCGAACAAAAGTCCGTTTCCTCCGTTTTGCGGTACGCCAGACCCCTCCCGATGAACAGGATCCCGTTTCGATCGTGGCCGGTCGAACACTAGGTTGTTTCCTCCGTTCCGTGGTACACCAAGACTCGTTTCGATCGCCTGTTCCATCCAAGCCCGTTGGCTCCCGATGAACACGATGACATAGTTTCTCCGTTCAGACCAAGCCATGTACACAAGCCCTGGACGTACGTATGCACGAGTAGGCGATCGAGACCTCGCCCGCATGTACGTACGTGGCCGTATTAACTTTCTTGCACCCTGGCTGTATGTACATGTACACGATATTGACGGGACTGAGTAACATGCTACGTGCGCGCCTCTACTACAACACGTGCGCGCCTATACTATGACACGTGCCTTTCCTTACTCGGCCACGGTTCATCGCTGCAGCCTGCAGACAGACTGATTGTATGTACGTACACGTTCGCGACCAGAATGACAACGTTACATACGCTTCGACAAGGTGGGTCCCGACTGTCAGGCACTTCCTTCCGTGCAAAGATGTAGCATGTGGGTCCCAGCAGTTAGGGGGGACGTTTTTTTCACGAAATATGGTGGCCCGTCCGGTGAGTCCCTGCTGTCAGGTGGAGGAATCATTATTTTGCGCGTAATAAGGAGGCACTTCCTTGTTGCGGCCGTGGACCGAGCTGTCAGCCTCTCCATGTACAATACTCTTTCGATGGAAGTCATTCCTTGACCACATTGACTACGCCGCACCGAGAATACCAAGGCGGTGGACGACAGCGAGGCCTAGGAAGGGGACGACACGGAGCCGGGGAAGACGCGACAGTGGATGCCCAAGCGGAGAGGAGTACGAGGATTCACTGGTTCGACTGTGGTGTGAGGCTGTCGTCGCCAGAGAATAACAGGGGTGGGTGAGTAGAGGGATGGCCTGCCAGCGGCGCGGAGTAGTAGGGCGGTGAGGCTCATCCGGCAAGCACACATTGCGGCACGGAGGCAGGAGCAGGCGGCACGACCGGCGCTAGTTTGGGCGGCTTGAGCAAGAAGACCAGAAGTTGATGAAGCACTACAGCTGTTGGATGGACATGGTATGGTCACTGGAGCTAGAATCGTACATATTGACTAAGTTGACAGAGCTCTCCTTCTGCGTTAGTAGGCCCACAAGTCCGCCTCCAACTATGGTGGGTCCCAGCAAGTAGGGGGAGTATTCATTTTTTTTGCATAACAAGGAAGCACTTCCTTGCGTGCGAAGATATAGCTGGTGGGTCCGACCTGTCAGCGGGAGCAACGTTTCTTTCGCAAAATACAGAGGCCCTTTCGGTGGGTCCCAGCTGCCACGTGGAGGAATCGTTATTTTGCGTGTAATAATGATGCATTTCCTTTCGTGAGGCCGTGGACCCAGCTGTCAGCCTCCACGCATCGTCCACTGGAGGGTGTCATTCTGCTGACCACGCCGACCACATCAGGCCGAGATCACCGGGCGGTGGACGACGGCGATGCCTAGGAAGGAACGACACGGAGCCAGGAAGACTCGCAGTTGTTTCCTCACGCGAGGGGAGTACGAGGTTTATCGTCTGCCCGCCATCGCCAGAGAATAACAGAGGTGTGGGTGAGTTGAGGGATGGCTAGGCCTGCGATGGGAGTACAGTGGGGCGCTGAGGCCTGCACGGTAGCACAGCCGGCCGCAGGAGGAGGGAGCAGGCAGTCCCGCCGGCGCTTGTTTGAGCGGCTGGAGCAAGAAGAGCAGAGATTGATGAAGCACGATGGCCATTGGATGGACATCCAACAGTCACTGCTCTAGTGTGTTGACTAAGTTGACACGGCGCTGTACAAGGCCAACCTTTTTAGGAAAGCGAGGCACTAACGCGGTAGTAGGCGCACAAGTCAGCCTCAAATCTGTGGAAAACAGCATACAACCCATCTGCCATTATTTCAAATAATTTACAGCCCATTTGCAAATTCTTAAGGATTCTTTTGGAGCCCATCTTCTTTTTGCTAGCATTACAGCCCATATTGTGGCCACCGTTAAAAATTATACGAAATTTTACATATTTCAGTGCGGTCAACTGTTTTTAATCCCGGAATATAGAGTCACATTCAAACTATTTTGAAAAAAAATTTATATAAATATAAAATCCAAATAATTGTCCACGCATAAAAATCAATGGAATTTAAAATCTTGTAATGAAAAAAAATTGAAACTAATTCCCGGTTTGATGTGTTTTAAAAATGTACCACACATTTCTCATTACTGATAGCCCATTTTTTGGGCAAACCAAATGAAACTCTCCTCATCTTGAAAGATTTGCAGCCCAGCAGGGCCGACAAAGCAAGTAGGCCTCGTTTGGGTTTTTCTTTTAAAAAAAGTAGAACTGAGCTAGCCATTTTCAGCAAGAAAAAAAAAACTGGGCTCATGATGTGGTAAACATAAATAAAACCCTGGTTAGACGGGCCATCGCCCCCGCACAGCCCCGTTGTTACCCTGATCCGTCGCTAAAACTAGTATAAATAACAACTTCTTGTTCCTAAAAAAGTTAATAACAACTGCGTGACCTGCTGGGTCCCTGGTGTCAGCCGCTCGTTGTGTAATTCTCTCGTTTATTGACTACGTTGACAATGGCGTGAGCCCCAGATGTCCAACCATTAGGAGGAACCATTTTTTTGGGCTTGTAATAACAAGGTACTTGCTTGCGTACTTCCATAATGCTGGTGGGTCCCTACTGTCAACCTCTCCACGTACAGTCATCTCCTTGTTACTCTCGGTTGTTAACGACGTTGACAACGAAGAGGGATGGGCGATCGCGATGGCGAAAGCGTAACCAAGGCAGAGGACGACGGTGAGGCCTTTGGACGGAACGTAACAGAGCCGTGTAAGATGCGCCACCAGCCGCAGCGGAGGGGAGTATGAGGGTTGACTCGTTTAAAAGGTGCGTTGGGGGCTGACGTCTCCGGAGAATAACAAGACGTGTGGGGGGAATAGAGGGAGGGACTGGCCAACGTTGCAGGGTACGGTAATGCGGCAGAGGCATAGCCAGCCATGGGAGGCGGGAGCAAGCGGAGCCGACGGGGTGGTTTGGTTTGGGCGGCTGGAGGAAGAAGACAAGAGATAGAAGATACACGACATATGTTGGATGTCAATCCAACGGCTCGTAGGCAGAATCATTTGTTGACTAGCTAGTAAGTCGACACCACCGTGGATAGGCTAATTCCTCGTGGGTCCCAAATGTCAGAATCCAAATCTGTCACGGTCATGTAGTCTTTCTTATGAAAATTTACATCTCATTTGGTCTGCTAGTTCAAAATAATTTTGTGGGTGCTGGTGGGGGCTAACCACTAGGCTTCTGTAATGCACAGTGAGCTCAAGCAGCCGGCGGGAGTGATGTTATTTCCCTTGGTTGGGATTTGTTACAATATTTTAGTCTAAATTATACGAATGGAAAGCCATTTGCCTTATTTCAAAGAAAATATGAAAGTCACAGCCGAGTTGAAGAGGGCAAGGACATCTAACTCCAGCTTACAAACTGTACAAAAGCACGAGGGTTAATTGTTCAGCAAGTTCAGACAAAACCCAGGTTGAAAATGGCAACAACATCTAACTCCAACACTGTTTTCGGTAGTCACAGACAAATGGATCGGTCAGGTCCATAGAATGAACATCCTGGGTCGTAAAATTTACTGGATTATGACCACAATATGTTGTAAATAGAACCAGACACGTTTAGAAGCTCTTTTGTCCACCTGAAACTCCTTTTTTGCTCTTCGACATACCTATCCGTCAAAACCATGTTGCTAATAAACTTAAGCCTGATGGACAATAGTAACCTCGCATTCAGCAGGAAGAATGTGACAAATCTAGTGTTTGCATGGCTGGCTACATATTGTTCTAGCGTTATTGTCTTCAATCGAATTCCATGAGATGTGAGAAAATCCCGGTGCTTATGAATTCACTGATTGGTTATAACTTTCTTACCCCGTCATGTTCCCTAAATAGACATGAAGATTGAAAACGTTTAAGGTCTAAAAAGAGAGTGTCGAAAGAGCAACAGCTGAACGGTTAATTCTAGTACACTAAATGCGGGCTTCCAGTGCGTGAAATTATCACCTTTATATACAGCTTCTCCAGACATGGAAAGCAGTGCAGCAAGCCAATAATCTTGTTCAGATCAAAACTATTCATTTAGATATATAAGATCTTGACAGAATCCAGCACCATTGATAGGCTATCCATGGAGAAACTCTTCATTGAGCATAGAACATAATATTAGTACAAAATGTGTACTCCAAGATGATATATAACTTATGCGCAGATATTTAAATTGCATCTTATGGCTACAAGTGTAAATGATAATATAAAGTACCTGAAGAACTGTGGAGCCAAACACCATCTTGAAATGATCCCATAGATCATGTATTACACCCAAGGTTTCCAGTTTAGGCACAGAGAGGACAGTTATTTGCGACGGTGAATAACTAGAACCAAGGATCAACCTTTGAAGTGAAGGGGCATCTTGGATGATGAGATGCCTTCCGTCAAAAGAAATTCTAATTATTACAAGGTTAGGCGACTTTATTAGGAGACAACCGATTCTAACTATGAAGACAAGCACCAAGCATTCCAGGGCAGGGCAACTGGAGTGGATGATGCTGTGCAATGAGGCCTCCGATATACGAACCCGCACAAGTGAAAGTTTCTTGAGAAATGGGAGTCAAAGGTTTAGTATCAGATTGTCTGGTAGGTAGCACATCGCAAAGGTGGCGGTGTGGAGAGAGGTGGAAAACCGCGAGATGGACATCGGTGCTGAGGGCACAAGTACATGGCGTTCGGTATCTGGTAGGTGATTTCCTGTAGAATAGTAGAACTCAAGGAACTGTAGTTCTGTGAATTCAGGGGATTACAGCCATGCGTCCACCATGCAGGGCATGGCATGCTTGCTCAGGTAGCATGAAGGGATGCAGAGGCTTTGAACGGAGCCCTGGTGGGAGGAGATGATGCCTCTAGGGAGTTCAAAATCAGTGAAGAAAGATCACTGATTTTACCAAGATTAAGGGGCACGCATGCCATAGAGGGCGCCATCGAATTGAGAGGACTTCAAAGGCAGCAATCCTAGGTGGGAGAAGTGAGATGATCTCCCAAGGATGGCGCCCCGGAGATCGCTAATGCAACACCCGAGATTGTACGGGTTCCTCGATCCTGGGGGCGGGTCGCCACTTCCTCCGCTACTGCTCGGGTAAAAGTGGATCTACAACAAAGGCCGCTGGCAAGGGAGCCTCATCTTCTTGGCGCAGTCAGCCGACTCCATTTTCCTCAAGGGTTGCATCGAGCTCACGGATTTGAGCAGAGTAACGTAATGACGAGCCTAGTTGTAAAAAGTAGGAAGAAGAAGGAGAGCCATGCTTTTTCGCAGAGGAGGAAGAAGGGAGCTGGGGTTTTCAGAGGAGTGAGGTGAGGAATTTGGGGTACGAGGAGCGAAATGACGGACGTGGGTGGGAGTGAGGAGGAAGAAGAGCACCCCTGCTTTTGGGGGGCGGTGCTAGGTGTGGGTAGCGCCTCATTGTAAATATATGGGATTTTGAATTGATTTTATTAGGTGGATGGGTTGTTTTGTCTTGAGCCAAGAGAGAAAAATTACTAGTAGTATAGTGGAAACACTCTACAGCTACCCGTAAAAAATTACTACTAGTACAAAGGGATACACTACCGCTGCCCTCCGAGGTCATCAAATGTCTCCCCATCAATGTTGTTTTACTTTTGTTCACCGACATAAGCGGGCCATGTAGCGCATGGGCCCAAAATGCCATCCACCAAATTAGAAGGATGCATGCAGGCAGAGAGTCACCCCACTCAGAAGCGCTGACAAAGAATGAGCTGTCAGATCACAAAACCCCACCTCCCCGCAAGCAAGTTTGATAGACAAAGCAACCATCATTTCACCATTCGCTGAATCCCCTCTTCCTCACCATCTTCAAGAAAGCCAACACTCAGATTCCGCCACTATTCTTCTCTCTCCCAACGAAGGGAAGTTAAGAGGATCAAGATGTTGGTATATTTTCGCTTCAGAAAAGAAGAACTTTGGAAAGCAAAGAACCGATCCTCACTCTCTTTTTGTTTCATTGTCATTGCGAGTTGGTTTTCTTCAACGTCTCTTAGTATTAGCCGGTATTCATGATGGACCAAGGAGAACTGTGCAAAGATCCTGCCGATATTGGAGCAGACGCAGGTTGATCCTCACGAGACAGAGAGAGCTCCAAGAAGATCTAGGCACCCACCGAGCCGTAACCCCAGATACGCCACGCCACTATTGAGATGGTCAACGCCCGCTTGAGGTTACAACTCGTGGCCCTCGCAGGAGTAGTTTTTCCTTCGAGGTTGTGCCTCACCGAGCTGCCCAAGGTGATTTTTCTTGCCGATCTCGATTGTGGTTTTTCATCTAAGTATGTGGTGATGAATAGTGCGTAAATTTAATTAGCTTCATGCCATGCTATACATAATGGTTTAAATAACT